>JAZBGZ010000135.1:30894-43703 GCA_037414795.1 Stenodera caucasica | reverse complement strand
ATAGTAATATATGTATAAACATATGACACACGATATTTTACAAATTTGCGGGAGAGTTCAAGGAATTCCAGAATTTCCTTGAATTTATGACTAAAAGTGCGTAAGTCAAGAATGTTTCGTCTTACCGCACGATAATAATTCATCACTGTGATGTTATACGATACCATTATTGCTTGTTATAACAACAAAATTTACACAATAAAAAATAATGATTTATAAGAAAAATTCGACAATCACTGATTTGATAAATTTATATTTATGGAAATTTTTCATCAAACCAATCTATTGGCAAAATATGTAGTCAATTTACCGGCTACAAAATCATTTGTTTCTGGAATAGTGTCATTTGTATTTTGTCGAAATTTTATGCGGCAATTATTCAAACGACTTGCAGATTAAATTTATCCTCCGAAAATAAACAAATTTGTTCAACAATGTTTTGAAATTATAGCAAAAAATCGCTTGAAAGAAACTATCGCTTTAATATTCCATCAGTGGAGTTAAATTAAACACTCCCCGTCCATTCTGGAAGTTTATATGATCAATATAATATTATATGAGAGCTAGCACAAAAACCAAGTGAATATATTGCTCTGAAGTTTACTAAATAAGCGAACAACATGGATAAAATTGCACGATATAGTAGAGAATCTAGGGGATAAGCATCGAAGTGAGTTCATTTCGAAATTTACCATGTTTCTGGCTACTTGCTGCCATAAAATTAACTAGAACACGACTGTTTTCTAGGTGATTAGAGTTGATAATTTAATTTAAACGAATGTTGGCAACCTTAGCAATATATAACTTCACTAAATTACTATGAAATGCTGGTTTAAATGTAGAGCAATCCATAATTTCTCTGAAGAATAACGAAATTATTCTAAATTTCTATTCTAGTATAAAACAATTATTTTTAGTGGACGGAATTTGATTTCTGCTATACTCAATGAATTGACGAGGATTACTGTTCGATATTGAACATAGACAACAATTTTATTGGGAAATTTTTATAATTCCTTTGCGATTTGTTCGTTAATTTGACAAGGGATTTGTTTGCCTCTCGAATTTTATTATTTGCAAAATTGAAATCCCATTAGAGTACATTTTTTTAAAATTGTAATTATTTTATTCGATCGATCGATTTATTTCCATTTCAATAAAACAGAAGGTCTCGCTTATCTCAACATTCTCTATCGTTTATTAGGTATTCAAAGGGCTGGATATGCCGCTTGTCATAACTTAGCCTCTGGGTACGACATTTACAATACTTCCCAACATTCCAACTATACAATTTAGTCGATGTAGTCGGTCTCTCGGTATATCTACAATTTTAACACTAAAATTATTGCATTTCTCTCTATGATTATGTGCGTAAGTTCCCTGGATACTACACAACTTAACACTTTATCCCTTGACTAGAATTTAAGCGACAATTTTGATGAAGACGACTATATACACAATGTGGACTACAATACAACAACAACAACAACTGGAGCGAGAGCAAGATAGAGGTCTATTCTCATGATTCTGTGGAGATAAAAGCAGATTGTTCAGTTGATTGTAGTAATTGAAGGTAATTGAAATTTTCACAAGATGGCCGGAGTTCTTTGAATCGAAAGTGTAAAGAACTTGACAATAACCGTTTGTCGAGAAGACAATAAAAATTAAACTTTCAACTCAATTTCCTTATATTGTTGTACTTTTTATTTGCTATCAACCGAAATAATGTTGGGTATTATTTGAAAAGGACTTGATCCTTGTACGTTCCAAATGAATAAAAAATTAACCCACCGTTATTTATTTTTTATACCCTACCGTATTTTATATATGTAGAGAGATATGGAGGGACCGAGAGAGTTTACTAGAGAAGTCTCCTTTAATTCTAGCTTATTCGATGCACCTGTTTCTGTTTTGTCGTCGATTCGCGTCTTTTTTCCCCATCACCCCCAACATCACATCTGTTAAAAGCACTTTACCATCATTATCTTAATTTCGCTTACGGCACGTATTTTGCCTTCTTTGCCAAGCAACACAACATAAGAAAGGAGCGATCCGAGGTCTATTTTTAAGACGATCGTAAATTATAATTACCGTTTCTTTCGTCGTCATTGAATTTTACGTTCGATTCTCCTTGACGTGACATTTATCGAAAATGTAACGAAAAAAAATTGAATTCTCCAATTTTTCACTCATGTCTCGATATTTTATTGTTCACGATCAAATTTACGGCGTTTATTTACAGTTTTCGCGTTACGTGAGTTGTTATTCTCTCTTGATGATAATCATCCATCTAGTAGACGATTTTATTAGTATTTTGTACTGTTGTTGTAAGGTTTGACCATTTAAAACGATATAAATTGTTGCTGGTTCGAAAACGACACCATTGGGAATAGTAGCTGAACAATAAGAATATAACAAGATACAATCTTTTTACAAAAGTATTTTTCTTGATTCCGAGGCAGTTTTTTGGGGCGTGATGTTCATTCCAATTAGAAATATTTCGAAAAAATTGTTCAAGGAATGTTCGATAATATGTGATAAACGAGCGCCAGAAAGTTGAGAGTATCTTTTTCTTATATTAATATAAAAATTTGTATCTTCGATCAATATGGAGAAAATTGGAGAATAAATTCGACAAGATTAAATTGATGAAACTAGAATATGGCTGTAGTTTCGCATAAAATTTCAACTTTTTCACAATTTATGCATTCACCAAAAAATAACTTAATATTCTCCACTCAGATTTCTCTCTATTACGTTACCGAAATAAGATTAAAAGTAACAAGAGAAATGAGATAAGCTTCTATAAAAATATACAACACACCAGATTATGACTCACTTTTTTCTGGATTAAGCGAGCATTTAAATTATCAGGGAATAAATTAGCGTTTATACGGATAGTGGAGTCGTAATACTTCCCCTTTAGATAATATCCTACTTTCCATTTGAACAATATAAATAAAAGGAAATATATGCGAGACATGCGACGAAAATTCGAAATTCGCGTTTCCATCTACTGTCTCCATTTGTACGTAAAATATGAAATAAATTGCTCGAGTCCGGTAGTCATAATTGCGAAACTATCCATCATCTATGGCCGACAAGATATAATCGATAATGTCAAATGTTCGGTTGAATGGCCCAAATGCTATGCAAATTTGCAAGAGATGATGATACTGAATTTTCTAAAGGATAGTTTTTGAAACGAGATTATCACGATTCAAATTTTCATCAATTAGAATCGATTTTTCTGCAATTTACCTTGTAAATTGATACTTCAAGCTACGATGTGCTTTCAATTCTCATCTAAATAGAGAAATTTGTGTTGAAGTTGCACTGAAACGAGTCTTTGACTATACATATTTTCAATAAAATGAAATAACTTAAAGTGAGAAAATATATATATGATGAAGCAAATGGCTCCGATTCTATTCCTTATCATCTCAGTTAGTTGAGATATTCAGATCTGGAGAGGAGTATGGCGCTTTTGGGATAATAGACTGACCCGGCGCATCCACCATTCATGTAGCGCGGGCTCTTCCTTATTATTTCATAGAGAAAAGTTGAATATTATAATAGCTCGCTCCCCGGTATAGTCATATTCTATCGTTGAATCAATTTGAAAAGCGAAAAGCTAATATTTACAATTTATGGTTGATTTCTAGTTGAAAATTAATAAAATCGTAAAACCAATTATTCAGTTTAAAAAACAGTTTGTTTCGAATAAAATAAGCCGCATCCACAGTTACCATGGTAACTTCAATGAACTGGAAATACAGCAGATGTTATTCAGTGGAACATTTCACTGAAATTGTGCTTCATTTTTAATTTGTCAATATTCCAATAATTCATTCAATTAGCAATAATATTCTATATTAATCGACCTAATAGAATTAATTTTTGATAGAGATCGGTTGAATAATTCAATTTTAAATGTTGCTAATTAAATAGTTAATTTTCGCACATATGCTAGAAAACATGATATTTATATAAAGCCAGCCAGTTTTGTTAGTTGGGCGTTAATGAAGGAAACCGGCGGTGTTAAAAGCAAAACGACAAAACAAATTGAATTAATAAATCGCGACCCTTTTACTGATATTAATTCCAAAATATTAATATATTCACATCAAAATTGGAGCCTTATTCTCGAATATCAACAATAGCGGGATGAGTTTTTAAATGCTTCATTATCGATGATGAAAATTTGAAGACAATGGAAAAAGTGTGAGCTAATAGAATTCTTATTAAAACCCAAGGATATGCTCTGAGGCTGGATGAATTGAATACAATTTCCTGATAGCGACCAGTAAATCTTTCAATTTACTAAACTATTGGCGACATAAATTACATTTCAAAAATATCGATAGTGTCGTTTTGTTGGAAAGAAACTGCAAGAGACGAGAATAGCGAGTGAAATACGTGATAAGAAATTGTCGCAATGTATGTTCAATCAATGACACTAGATCCGATCAACTCAGTTTTCAATGATACAAGCTTTGTTCGATGATAATTACTTTAGAAGATCGGTGGAAGATTTTAATTATGGAGTTTGACGAGATTGTAGTGAAATTGAGGGGATTATCTGATAATGCCTAAATTTCCAGATAATAAAATGGCAAATGCCTATCGTGAATTTTTCAACAACATTTTCAACACATTTCGCTCTCGATATTAAGTTAGAGATGGTGGAAGCTTTTCTCAAATCTCTGTTGCGTGAAATCTGATATTCAATGTAAATATTTTATAACTGAGCTCGATATTCAGTTACATTATATGTGTCATGACGCGATACGTCTGAAATTTTAATGCTCCAGGATATAAGCATATCAACAATATTCATTCTTGACAGACTAAGCATAGGAAAAATATATGAAGAATAAACGTATAAATTTATAATCAGGCCCCAGAGGATCTTGATTGATTTTGATAGCTGGATTAAGATTATTTCGCTCCTTTCTATCAAAAATATATGTTTTGTGGTTGAGAGCGGCCGGGTTAGATTGCTTAGTAAACAAATTGACGTGGTCGGAATGGTGACTTACATAATGTATGCCGGATCAGGAACGGTAAGTAGGGTATCTACCCTGCCGATAGGGTGATGTATTGCTTTTAGTTATTATTTGCGAGCTAGGGCGAAATCCCGACAACCAAGTCTGGTCAAATGGAAGCGTGATCGTATCATTTCCTGTTCAACAAAACTGGTTCTTTGGATGGGTTCGAAATCCAATAATCGCCAATGACCTTTTCATTTATAGTAATTAAGTATAATATTCGAATGGGATAATGTGATTGGTGAATCGATAGCCACTAAAATAAGCCGCAAGGTTAGTTAGTTTGTCAATTGTAAAATTGATGATTCATTTAATATACATCGACGTGCCAGAGATTTATTGGAAATTAATGTTAAAATTTATGATACTTTTTTTTATATCAGTTTGTTGAATTCATTAAGCCCCATGATAATTTATCATGTCAATAGTATTACCATATCGTATTTTTTATTCTTATCCTCCATCGATATTGTCTATACTCTTGATATAATAAATCGAATTGCCGCGATTCCGGACAAATTTCGTCCTCATCTTGATCTAAATGCGGATTATGATCGAAATTCAGGAACCCTTTGTTAGTCAAATCTATTTCAACCATGATAAGGATTATGCACAATTAAAATCATGATCGGAATTGTCTAAATGTCTAAAGTCGATTAAACATCTAGAAATTAATAGGACTTCTATTCAAATATTAATTTTTTCATTACCTCACTAATAATTAAACAGACTTAGTTGGAGATCGTTAGGCACATTTTAAGTAGTCGCTTAGGGATCTTAAACCGCTTCTCCCGCACAGTTTTTCAAGCAATGACTTTGTTAATAATTCAAAACACCATGAAACGTTTTAGACGGATCGTTTCCTTCAACTAGATTCAAATGAATCTTCCCGGTAATTTGATTGTATTTGATATTGTGGAAAATTGATTTCGATTGAGCCAAAAAACAAACGACAGTCTCGTTTATGGAATTCGATACCTGAAGGGCTAGTTCAAAATAATAGATATTTAGGTAAATTGCTTGCATGTAATTTCGTGGTTGTTGGCATCTTAATAAAAACAAATATCCCAGTTTCTGCATGAGAGAATCTCGAATTTCATATCAACTCAAGAATTATCACCAACATTAAAGTCTTTGTTATTTATTCAAATATTTTGCTTTAATTTTCTCATTATACTAAAATTATGGTATTTCAATTGTGTAAGTTAGTGGAAAATTCATGATAGTTTCCATAAACATCCATATAAACAGTCAACATCAATGATATTGTCTTGAAGTAACTAACTAGCTGTCTCGAATTAACTCAACTCCAAAGTAGGAAAGTTTCCGATTCACTCCAATATGCCACTGATCAACCGGCATCGATCCATCCCTTAAAGTGGATGAAAGGAATCCAAACACAATAGGAACTTTCTGTGAAGGTGGCTCCTCACACCCCTTCCCCCCTCCCCAACCATATTCCAGACAAGTCAAGTCAAGGATAATAGTAGGGTCACCAAACAAAAGCTTGATGTCGCTTCATATTTGTTTTAAATATCGATATTTTACTTGTGAGATATATAGGATAGCGGTTGGAAGTTATTGGAGTTGAAGAATTTCTGGAATATTTTCCGCAAATTAAATATGGGGAAATGGGATTTTTTTTCGATTCGGCAATGTACAGGAACTTGATGTTAAAGAAATATCCGATTGCAATACAGAAAATTGGATTATCTTCTTTGCCAAACGAAATTTAATAAAGCTGCAATTTTCATCAATTTTCCGGAGGTGTTTTGTTCTTAAAATAATAAATTGAGAATGCAGAAAGTTTCAAGGACAAGTTAACGCGGTAGTTCTATATCGTTTCTATTCCATCCTTGATCGTTGATTATAAATTTAAAACAATACAGTAGAGCATTGTCGTTTAAAAGTTTGTAAATTTATTCGCGTATTCTTTCCGTATTCTAATTTACGATGTACGTGCCATCGAGAATAAAATAACGTAATTATTCAATTTTTGCCTTTATAGAGTCTAGTTTGTCGTTGTTAAATCGTTGTATAACTGAATAAAACACCGCACGTAATTTCGATAAAATTCGTCATTTCAAGAAACGATTTACCAACATCTATATGATATCAAACTCAAATGTCTTCTATTATATTTATCATAGTCGATAAATTATAAATTTTTACGATTTGATCGATTTCCTCACGTATATTCTATCCAAACTAGCATCTATTTTATAATAAGATCATTGTAACAGTTTCACGTCTTCTATAATGTTGCCGTCACAACCCTTACCAATCTACCCTCTTGAAACACTATCAGCATAATGTACATCGAACACCATCTGCTTTTAGTTTCTAATATATCTTGTTCAAAGAAAGGTCGTGGAAAATTTTGAGTAAATTTACTGAAATTTAATTGTATCCGGGTAGAAATAGATAAGATAGATCAAATGTAACTGCAAATAACATTAGAACAGGAACATAAAAAAAATAAAATAAAATAAAGAAGGGCAAAAAATAGGATAGTGGTGACAGAGATAGATAAAGGGATGAAAGATGAAGGTTTTAGCTATTTGAACAAGCACAAGGACTCTGATATCAATCCTAGTTTGTGTTGCTTATAATAACATCACTTTATAATAGGTTGGGCTATACTATACAGGAATGTTTAAGGGAAACTTAACATTAACCAAGCAATTGGGGAGGATTCTACTCTATGTAAATAGAATATCGGTATTGATATTGGAATATTATTTGGACATAAAATAATTATACAATATAATAATATAATTTTTATTATTGTGGAAATATTCAAATGATAATATCGTTGATAATTGAAAACGGCCGAAATTTCATGTTATACCATTATAAAATTAACAAACATAACATTATTGTTCTGTATTTGAAATTAGAGGATTTCAAAATTGAAATGAATTTTCACAATAAATCTATTCGAGTTTCAATTGGGAAAACTGAAATGCTCCTCAAATTTATGACTAATTCCGAACTTTACTGGTTTTTATTCTAGTCGACAATTCAGACTCGAAACTGAAACTTATAGAAACTGAAATGTCGATAGTTTTAGTTTTAAATTGATGAATTTATCCCCAATAAAATAATCGATGTTTCTAATTTCGTTTCATAAGCTCGCAATTAATAAATCGACTATTACTCTGTTTCTTTTACATAAAGCTTTTAGCATCTCCGCATCATCAATATTTACATGCGCATAGTTATTGAGAGAATTTCCAATATAATACGGATGTTTCAAAGCTCTACTTCGATATAAATTTGCAAATAATATCGCATGTACGGAAATTAGTGTTGAAAAAGTCATCAAAAAATGAGCTTTAACTTTTGATTTCAAACTTTTATTTCTATTTAGATTTCCATCTAGTAAATGCAAATTAAATTTGCATATTACTGTTGTAGAACGGTTCCGTTTCATCTTTAAACAGAGTCAATTCCCACTCAAGATGCAGATTGGGCTTCTTTAGTATCATTGAAAACACACACACAAAAAAAAAATTAAACAAAGAAGAAAGACAGAATTTCAGTTCAATTAATTTGTCCAGAGATTTCCAGCGAAAAAAAAGTCTAATTATCGTCACAAACATCTTGAAGGCACCGTCGCAAAAGTAATTAAAATTTTTTCGAATTTATTTACTAGTTCGCAACGATTATTGTGATAATTCGCTCGAATACAAAAAAATTAATAAATAAGCTCAAGCTCAAGTCTTGCCGGATGCTTCTATTAATTTTTATTAGGTTTGTTCTACTGCAATACACTGCTAATCAGTTTAGTTTTTTGCGATCGTTTCGTTTTTTCAATTGTAAGATATTGAAGCTTTGACGTTTTTTATGTTTTAAAACGAAATAAAACTTTTATCCTGATTAAACTGGAAAGAAGCCTGCTATGATGATGACGACGATGGGGACGAGAGAATGAGATAGAAATTTTCTGGATAATTAGGAAGAGTGTAATTAGGAATTAAAATGCTAAAGGCATAATTGCTTTTGTTCATGTTTTAAATGGTGTCGCTTTTTTCAAAGCGATGCCCAAAAACGTTTGTAATCTATTTTTGTTGATTCAATCCTTTTTCCTGGTTGGTAAATTATTTTATTTTTCTAAATTTAAATGGAATTTAATCTCACGATTTTAACCTATTTTCACTATTCTACACCTGTTGTGCCTGTTTTCCAAAAGTTTTAACAGTCTACTGTGATGGTCTTCAAAACAAGTTGTTATTACAATGGAGACCTTTGCGCTAACAATGTGAATTTAGTTAAAATTTTAATTTCCCCAGAGCTTACTATATCTGTTTAACACGAATATTGTCCATATTTAGTTTGCGGTCAAAATAGATGAAATTCGCTATAGAAAAATGAAATATATCGTCGATGAAAAGTTTGGGGTTTTTCCAGCTATAGTGAAATCTTCAAGTTGATTGTGCATGAAATGCAAATTGATACCGAACGTCGATGTTGGGAACGATAAGGTAGAATATCAGACTTAACATTTGCGGCTTGCGGCGGCTTTATTAATGACATCCGACCTCTTTGATTAATTCAACACTGTTTCGTAGATATTCAACCGAAACTCCACCCTTCACATATCCAACTTTCAAGCCTCTGCAATTCTGCAATTTCAACTAATAAAAATACTTTGATTATCGTTGTTTGTAATATTCCAATAAAATCTCAGAGATATTTCCCGTTAAATTGAAAGAAAATCTTATTTTTTTTATGAGGAGAACGGTCTATTTACAATGATGGAATTAATGGAATTTTTTCCGGGAATAAATCCGGGAAATGAGACAAGTACGGTTACACGGTTACTGAATCGACCATTTCGCTCAGTTAGCTCGTTAACCAATCTTGACATTGGTCTTCAAATGAGTAACTCTACCCCTTCAACAATTTCAATAAATTGTCCGGAATTAATGCCGAATCACGTTGAATTCACGAATTGATAATTCTATTTAGCGCTCAAAGTTTACTCTAAACTAGCAACATACCCTTAAAGTTTTCTCAATAGGGTTGGAATTGTTAGTCAATGCGGGGAATTATTCGACTTGGATGAAATAAAAATTTGCCATTCTATAAGAAAACTATCTAAGATATTGCCAATGTTTTAGAGTTCGCAATTTTAATACTTTATAAAATAACAGTATGACATGTCCACCCTTACGAGAATATTAATATATGCGAAATTTTGGATCGTATATTTCTTGTTACTTGACATGGACTATGCGGAATTTATGGTATTCATAATATATATCTACTTACAACCACATCGATAGCGACGTTTAATATCTCAGTTATTTATGATGCATTCGAAAAAGGCTAGTGCAATATCATTTGACACTGACAAATACATTAATGGAATAGAAGTGGACAAGAAATTCGCTACTTAAATAGAAGCTTTCACTAGGTGCTGTGATGAAAATCTGACGACCAATAGAAAAGCCGACCTGTTTCGCCTTTATATTATTATTTGCTAGTGAAAGAACTATTGATTGTCCTCTATACGATTATCAGTTCTTGTAGAGTGACGGATTTTATTCAAAAAGGCCGCAAAAAAAAAGTACAATATATTTTATCTCGCTAAGTATTTGAACTTTCGTTATGAAAATTTCTAAGTATCTACATGTACATATTAGTAATGAAGATATTTTCAATTTCAACGCCCGACTTTACCGAAAACTCAAAAATTCAAAACTACATTTATACATACACAGAGTAATTTAAATTGGAGGGCCACAATAGGGGTCTCAGTTATCTTAAGTCCTAGACCTATGGTTTGAATTTGTCAAAGTTGCTAAATTTTATACTCTTTTATAATATGCGAACAGTTTTCAAGTTGATGTAACAAAATCGTGAAAAACTTTGAGAAATTGAAGAATCTCATCTGAGCTATATGGCGATAACTCTTTTATTTCTCAAGATGTTCTAGCTTTGAGGAAAAATTTTTACTAAAACTTTTAAATCTTCATCTCATATTGCTACCGTTTTTCAAATACATCGATTCGTTTTCTTTTAATTGATATCTTCTTCTTTATCTCTTATGGACGCCATTTTGGATGTTCACTTTATTTGATGGCATTCATTTCTTGATTCAACAATGTGTCACATAATAGTTTGTGGAGCTCAAGTACAATAAAGTACTCAAGATGCTCAATATCATCAAGTTACCTTTAAACTGTTGGTAACCATGGAAACGTTTGAGACAACAATCTTTTTGATCAGAAAAAAACGTTTGTTAAATTATTGAGTGAGTACTGCACAAAACAAAAATTAGTTTTAATGGATTGTTATTCAGATGTTTCCTTGGATACCTATTGAAGGTAACTTGATAATATTGACTATCTTAAGTGTGTTACTTACGAGACTTCCACTTTCACGAAATATCACGTGTGACACGTTGTAGAATCGAGAAAAAAGATATGCCATTGAATAAAGCGAATATCCAATATTCATAAGTAATAAAAAAGTTAGAATCAATTGAACATAAACGAATCGATGTATTCAAGAATCAATGACAAAATCAGATAATAAAAAATTTAATTTTTACAGAATTGATTTCTTAGTTTTTCAAAGTTTCTCACGATATCGTTACATCTGCCTGGCAATTGTTTGCATATTATTGAAGAGCATGGATCTAGCAGCTTTGGCAAATTTAAACCATAGATCTAGGACCTAAGATAACTAAGATCGCCATGATGGTCCTTGAATTCAAATCACTTTGTATTCTATGTTCTATTTAAGATAATGAAGTTGGAATATGTTTCCGGTAAAGTAGGAAATGCGTTAAAGTTGAAAATATTTCCATTGGAATCAGAATTTGCTAAAATCAACATGTTCAAATTGTCATGAAGAAAATTCAAATTCCTCGCGAGATTTGGCTAACTGACTGAATCTTGAAGCAGCCTGTATACGTATAAATAAGAAGCTTTCGAAATATAATATCAGTTTTTACAATTGGGTATTTGAAATTAAAACGAGAACCTAGCTTGAAATATCCTAGAGCATCAATCTATCTAAAAGTTAGATATTTGTAGTTTATATTGAAGACTATAAATATTACATCAGACCGTTAAAGCAGTTGCTTTTTATATTTGCAACTTTTTCGAAGCAATATCAACTACGATTCTAAATTCCATATATTTACAGTTTCCTTTTCGAGTCTTTCAAACCATTTTCTAATACCCAATCACTTTTTACGATTGCAAATTAAACAACCTTTAAACTTTTGACATAAGGCGACAAACTATATAAAACTTTTCCATCGAAGCAAAAATTTCCATCTTTAAGATCCATCGACTTGATTTCCAGCTAACCAATTCGATGAAGTAAACCGAAATTTGATTGGCCAACAGCAATTACTTTTACCAATATTAATAATGAAGATCTTTTATAGTAAATCTAACAAGTTGACTGTAACACAATATTGTGGTATCTCCATTTAAAAGTCTCTTCAAGTTTTTTTGAAGAGGATTTTTCGTGAATCAACATCAAATAGTCGAGTTTAATTGAGTAGTCAGCAAGAAAATTGACAGGACACTTCAATTATCCTTTATCGGATGGGATCCGTGGATTTTGTAAATCGGGTTTATTGGGATCGATCCGATCCCATTTCACTATCGCAGTTTAAATATTGATTTTTCAATAAATTATTGAATTCCATTGATGGATGATTATTTGGAAAGAATCTGCATTCGGTATCATTAATCTTTTTCCGAATGCATTTTTGCCGATGATGCATTGTCA
>JAZBGZ010000135.1:0-30774 GCA_037414795.1 Stenodera caucasica | reverse complement strand
AATCTACTCCGTCTTAAAATGATAGCAGAATCTCGATTTTATAGAATTTGTTTAAGAGATGTGATAGTTTCGTTAATCTTAAACACAAACTTATTGTTGGCAAGTTTTCTATCAGCTATAGTGTTGTCTCCAGATTGATAATCCTCTGTTCGAGTTGTAATTAAAACTTGCTTGTTCTTCACGTCGAGGTCCTACGAAATATAGTCGCCTTTATTTCTAATCCTAGAATTGTAGAAGAGCTGTCTCATTCTACAATATATTGATCATCTTTTTCTATGAATAATAATAGTAATAATAATAATGATAATTCGAGGCGTATCTCAATCCAACAATAGTCCGGTTATTGTTGGTGAGATAGAGATGGGCGATATTATTGACGAACTAGACGAGTAGAGTGTCTCTTCTTTTAGATCTTGAATTATCAAGGACTACACAAAGCGCATATATTCGAGAGCACAAGCTTGTGAAGTGAGCTAAGAAGACAAAGAAGTAGGTTGTTGTTAACAAGAAAATGGGTCAGAATATAACGCGATAAAGTTGCCACACAATATAACCGCCCATCTACGTTCTAGACATGTTTGCGGCAAGTGGATTGAGCACCAAATTCCACTATCATAATATTATTTTTCAGGATTTACTCGACAATATAAAGAAACATTGTACAAGACGGAAAATAAATTACAATTGAATTAATATAGAAATTCATATTCTAGCAATGTTGCTATTATGCAGTTATGTTAAAATGACCAACCGAGCATAGAAACAATCGAGGACGATCCTTCCGGGATCGTTAAATAAATACATAGAATAACACGTTTTATGGAACAGGGAAAACAAACAATACCGATGATGATGATGATGATGATGATGATAATGATGAGTGTTTTTGCGGTAGAATATTGCGATTATTTTCATCTCATGTCCGAATTTTGTGCGGTTAGAGAGGTGGAATAAGCCCCAGACGGATAATCTGACAAAGTATTTCCGAAATTCCACACGATTCGTTTTATGGTATCTAATCCTGACGATAATCCGGCAACGATCCAGGGCGGGTCCTTCAATTTAACTAGTCGAACAAACGAATATTCCAAAACCCTATTTTCTTGTACGTTTTTCTTTCTATATTTGTGTTTATATAAAAAGTGGGAAAGAATCTAGTATACGAATGATCCATTCACGGCTGCATCTATATCATTTTTACGCTTGTTTCTATATCGGATCATTTATCATTCGGATTTGTTCGTTTTGTTGGTGTTTGAACTGAATTTATCAAATCTAGAAAATTTGTAGTTCCGGATCAATGGCCGATATTACGTTTAATAATTTCGTCAAGTCATTTAATTTCCCATTTTTCAATCTACACCATTCTATACCTAAATTGAATAAATTCGTTCCATTTATTTCGATTTATCGTAACAATAATAAAATATAGTTGCAATATTGATAGTAATCGGAGTTGTTTTTCTCTATGAAACAATAAGATGTGGGGCTTTTATATAATGGTTGTGTTGGTTTGATTTGGGGGATCCGCCCCTGATAACAACAGAAAGGTTGAAATGTAGGTTGGTACAGTTGTATAAAGAAATGTGGAGGTTGGCCGACAGATGAGAATTAATGGAGAGTATTTTTCTTGGTTTAAACTGATGGTAAGATGTGGCCAGTTCTGAATGCGCAAGTTCTTTTATAATAAAACAGATAGATAATGTCGGCTCTTGGACGTTTTATCTTTTTGCAGGCCATTCAGGTGCTGGATTTATAGAATTCCGCAAATTGAAAATTATTTATTTAGGTTTTCAATGGAACATAAATAACGACATAAAAGTTTTTCTTCAAAAAAATGCCGCCACTTATCAAAGAAAATTAAGGTTTATAATTTTTGCTCTATTCTGACTGTCTTGGAGTATTTTCTTGAAACGGCTCCTTGATTTCCTTTGACTCTCCCTCATTAGAGTTGGGAATCTAAGGGCTTTGTTTACAGAATTTCTACTTTTCGTTCATTTTATGTTAAGTTTTGAATAGCCGAAATCTAAAGCAGTAAATTCCTGATTAGCAGATTTTCGATATAATCCATTTAGTGTGAGAAGTGCTGTGTTGGCGTATTAAAACGGATTAGATTTGGTGCGTGTGACACACAGACAAACGCAACTATGCGTGTACGGTTTTCTGGAAGTCTTATCTCATATTAGGGAAATAAAATGTCTACATTTCAAAATCCCGAAATAAAGGGTAAAGTTTTGTTTTTATTGGGTTGAAGTATTTTTGTTTATCTGCCACCTTCCGGTATAAAATTAAAATGTCACTTGTTGAAACACAAACAAACGGCGAAACAAAAGGTAGAACTTGCTCACATTTGATGAATCTGCATACGAGGGTGGGTTGTATAATCTGTACATACATGACCATCATGAGCCCGTTCCTCGCCTATTCGGGATTATTCGTATGCGAATCTGCATTAAGCGGATTTTTAGATTAGCAGTATAATTAAATCTAAGCCTTGAAGTGAGAAACAGCGGTTTCAGCAGTTTTGCAGTCATTTCCAGCGACCCGACCGGCCCACCCGATGTGTTTATTAAAAACATCACTACCACATTGTCTTATCGCTTAATATCCAAAATACTAATAATATTTGAAGGATTCTTTTTACACAATTGGAATCTTTGAGAAAGTAGTTGAAATTGGCAGTTAGTTGAGTGGAATTAGGTGGATGTCTGACAAGTCCTTAAGTGGAAATGCGTATTCGGAGGCTATTGATTCGGGGGGGCGTGAATAATGGATATAAATCCACTAAAGGAGGTATTTTACTTACTTAGCTAATAAAAGAACAAATAAATAAGGATACGGTCGATTGTATCCGAAAGTCTCACCAATCACCAAACATCCCTAATGAAAAATAGGTAAACAACAAAACGTGTCAACGAGTGAATACATTTTATGAAAAGCCATTTTTTCTTCTATTTTTCAAAACAATGACTTTTTGATTTAGGTGTTGTAACGGCTGCGGTGTGGTCGGTTGCCGCTTTCCACCGTCAAGTATTACATTTTGAAATTATACCATTTGTAAAACCAAAAGTGCCAACTGAACATCCACATTCGTTCACAAAAAGTCAAGCTTTTTGCCGGCCTTTCTACTGTTGTACGACACAAACCTGGATAGAATTTAAATTTGCTGTAGTCATATTAGAAGCGCACAATGCAGATATGGAGATTTGCAAATTTCCATTATAATAACGAAAAATTGCCAAGCTATTTACTTATTCTGTTGACATAAATGCTGATGATGATAAAAAAATTCGATTCTTGCTGAAAAATACCAAAATAAAAAAAAATCGACACAAAAGATTGCTCAAAATTTCCAATATTAATTAGCTGTCTTTTACGCTAGTTAATTCATAATTATACGACATATAGTTGTAAATGTTTCCACATATTGATGTCTCTTGTAGTAGATATAGTAGATATAAAAAGGAAATTTCATCAAAGACCGCAAGAATAAAAAACTTGAATTTTTTAATCAATTCCAGCCCCTCTAATGGATACAAAGTTGATCATTTAATTGACGTTACTAAGTAGATGTAATGAAACTATCTATGGCTCAT
Source organism: Stenodera caucasica (assembly GCA_037414795.1). Classification (NCBI taxonomy): domain Eukaryota; kingdom Metazoa; phylum Arthropoda; class Insecta; order Coleoptera; family Meloidae; genus Stenodera; species Stenodera caucasica. The sequence continues at coordinate 27,178 of JAZBGZ010000135.1, read as the reverse complement.
CTAGTTTCGTTGGAAATTCGACTATTATTACTCCATAAACAATGCTAATAATTTTGAAGAGCTTTCAGCGCTCAATGTTAAAGCTCCGGCGTTACAGTCATAAAATAAACACAGTTACCAATTTAATAAATGTTGACTTTTATAATAAAATTAAATTTAACTAATATTTATATAAAATGGGAGAAAAAAAAAACGAGAATAAAGCTCTCAACTGCAATAATGCAATTTTCACTCAACAACTAACTGATTTTTGCCCGTTTTCTTCACTCGTAAATGCATGGAATAGCTAGTTGGCAGGTAGTTTGCTGATGGTTATTCCTTGTCTGAAATTTTGTTGGTTTTCTTGGATAAACGGGGGTTGTTTCGTGAATCGGTTTGAGAACAAGGGAATCCCTAGTTTAACCGGGGAGGATAGTTAACTACGAGTGAAGAAAACGGGCATAAGTTACTGGATAGATTATAGTCGTCCCAAGATGACTCGATAACTCCTCGACTAAAGTTTTGGAACTACCGTTGGATATAAAAGCAAAATTGACGAATTATGAGATAAATTTCAAATTAACGAGTGATTTAATTGAATTAATTAAACGATATGCTAGAATCGTCCTTTTCTTGATCCAGTTCGATTTTCCAATTGTTTGAAATTAAATGTTTTTGTTCCAGATGACGTCGTCCCAGAGGGTGAAAATTCTCCACTATTGTTCAACGATTACACCTCCAGACGATCCGGGGGCATACAAAAGCCACTTCAACAACGCGGAAATTTCTAGAAACAATAATTAATTTCCGAAAGCCAACTTGAAAATTACGACATTATCGTTAATAGTGTTGGTCGGTATTGTCGTCATCTTTGTGGAGTGGTCGCCATTTCGACCGTTAGCGTCGCCAAACTTCAAGTTTGGTCTTAGTGTTTTTTCGTGTTGGTTATATTTTCACGTTTACGAAGATTGAAAGTGTGGGATTTCTCATTAAAACTTGGACCGGTACTAGTTTCTGTGGAATAAGTTCTGTCATGAGAACGGATTCAAATTCAAATTAATAATCGGACAGCAGACTGAAAGCGCGCTCATTCTTATATTTCGTTTTTCGTTCAGATTTATTTCGTCGTATCCCGTTCTCGTTTGCATCTATTTCGAAATGTTCCCAACTTAACATCAATAATGGGTATAAAATGTAGGGGATTTTTTACAATTTCAATCATCTCGATTCTGTTCATTTCTGTTAATTGTAATAATGATAATAATTTTATGAAAAATGCGAAAATCAGTACGAGAATCGTCCAAACGCGCTATGGACGTTTACAAGGACTAATTATACCGATGGATCAATACAGATTCTTGAAGCCGATTGAAGTATTCTTGGGTGTACCATATGCAACACCACCAATACATTCGAATCGATTTAGTCCAACTCGAGCACCTAGCCCATGGGATGGTGTTAGAGTTTCCGATAAACTAGGACCAGTTTGTCCTCAAAAGCTTCCGGACATAGCGAATGAGACCGCAGCCCTTGATAAAATGCCCAAGGGACGTCTGGAGTACCTTAAAAGGTTATTACCTCATTTAAGGAACCAAAGTGAAGACTGCCTTTATTTAAACATTTATGCACCAGCACAAGGTAAGTCCCTAAACAATTTATTCATTTTTAATTTATTACAATTAGTTAGAACAGAAAATGCCCCAACTAAAATATTTCATTGCGGTCGCGCTATTGCAAATCTCCCAATTTCATTGTTGTTGTTGTTGTTGTTCTGATTATTGTTGCTCTATTTCCAGTTAACTGGAAGCAAAATAAATTAGAATCCAAGACCGGAATACAAAAGAAAGGCCAAATACATATATCACGAATCTCGCAAATATACAACATAAAAACAACAAAAACAACGAATTTTCTTATCAGATTTGCTTATAAACGTTTATCTCGTGAAAAACTAATTCTCACCCTTTCTATTTTATTGAGATAAATCTCCCTTATTTGCATAGTTTACTTTTTGCTTTTATTCCCCGTTGAATCAATTTCGATTCAATTTGTCCGGAACTTTAAAATAAATTAATAAAAATTAAAATTTTGCCTCTTATCTTGTGTAATGAAAATGGAACTGTAGCCAGGCCATTTTGTGCTCGGCTCGCTGGAATTCTCGAAGCCTTAAATTTTCGTTCAATCGATTGAGTTGTAATGTAAGTTGGAAGTTGGCCAAGTTAAATTCGAAACTCATTTAACTATATGTACCATATAACGAACGCTTCGGGAATATGTTTTGGTTGAAACTAGACAGGGCTTGGTGGACTTTCTCTAGATCGTGCCTAATTTATTTTGTCCGGGAGATTAGAGAAATTGACCATTTTAGGTCTGTTTTTCGAATTGCTAGATTCTAGTTCTGAAAAACATGTCCAGAATTTCCAAGATCAACTAGAAAGAATTATATCAACACTAATACTCGCTTTATTCGATAATATATTTGATGTTAACATAATATAAAATTGTGTATGGAGTTTATAGAGTCGGTTTATGGTTATTACAAACAATAGCGATAATTTCTATTGTTACAATTCCAGGTAGGATCAGCTCTACTGAAATTCAACTGGAAAAGATAAATTAAAACACGCTATCTTATCTATACAACACAAACTCATACAAATTCAATTTCGAGAAGAATTCCATCCACAAATGCAATTTAATGAAAATAAAGCTACTCGATTTCTCATGAAACTTTGTAACGTTATTTTGTTGATTTACAGACGAATGAACCAGCCTCAGTTTTTACTATATTCAGTATAACTCAATGTCCGGATTCAACACATATGTCTGTTGTCGAAAAACGAGATCTAGGGGCTGGTTTTCCGGTAAATTCGGGCCAATCGGAACACAATCGACTATATAAATCTCATTTCAGTTTACTTATTCTGTTTTAAATTTCTTGTCTCGTATATATCCAGGTTTTTTTTTGTGTATATATATGTTGTGTGTGTGTTTGTGTGTTCGTCGTTCGTCCGAACCACCCGGAATTCGTGTTTACTTGATTTCGTCGATTTGTTTCACTCGTTTAACAATCGCCCGGATTTTAGATATATTTGCTTTGTTTGATTGTGGAGCCCGACAAACACAATAAATTGTACAAAGTCCAGAATATGTATTTTTTTTCTATAATCGAATATAGTCGTAATTCTCGATGAATATTGATTGTGGAACTTTTCGGTCGTATTGTTCATAAAAGTTTGAAACTTTAATTTCAATTCATTTGCTTTATCGTCGAGACTCAATAATATTCAACTTCAATATTTACAAAACTATATCTAAATCTTGTGAACGCACCTAAATTTAGTCGTGATCAAAGCGTAATTATAGTGAAAGTCAACATTTTCTGGAATATACACAAAGTAAGAGTCTATAAATGGCAACGTTTATTTGTTTGCTCAACCACTCTCAAAGTAAATTTCCTCCATTCTCGTCTACCACATCCTGAAAATTTTCACAGATAAATTCACAGCTGCATTTGCAGTTATACGACTGATTTACAATCAACAATCAATCCGAAATAACATCTAGAAAATCGGCTCGTTGACATAAAGTCTTCGAATAATTACAAAATAAATCGAGTATCATAGAGACATTCTCGAGACAATATCGAAAAATACCCAATTTTTTCTTATGATTCGGTTTCATTATCTGATGGAAGACTCTTGAAATATTTACAATGTTGAAATTTTGATCGGTTGTAATTCTCTAGATCAGAATAAGTACATACTTAATGAGTAGATTTAAATGGCTAGTCAATCAACAAAACGTAAAGGTCAATGATGGATGATGTGTGGTGAGCTTTAGTCGGAACTATCGTCATCGATAATCCATCAATCAATCCAGAACGAATCGAGAAGCTTTCCGGCACATACTCAACTTTTTACTCTACTATAGTAGTTTTTTCTATATAGATCGATCCGTTTTATTAGAGTTGATTATATTGTTATATTTGAATATAGATGGTTAGAAGATAAAGGGTTGAATAGAATTGATGTGGTCAATACTAATTGAAATCAATAAGGGCCATGTACTGTATTATTACGATCATGTCCTGTTATTGATTTTCGAACAAAAGATAATAATTATCAATGAGAATAAAAACTGGGAATTACTATTGTGGTAGTTTTCCAAGAAAGTGAAGACTTTCCAATTACTTTAATTTTTGTTTCTTGTTGTATTTCGTGCTGAATATTGATGATATTTCGCTCGACAACACACACGAATATCGTCATATTCATCACTATAATTGATTTGTAATGTTATTCAACTGATCTGTGTCTATATCCACTTAAGAATTACAACAATAAATTGATACAACAGTTCTGTTGTACAAATTATCCATTATTTTTGTTGTCAAGGTTCCTAGATGGCCTAATAGGTTTATGAGCCAACTGAGAGTAGAAGGCGGTTTGCGTTATACCTATATATATCTATATATCAGATGATTTATATCGTCTTTTATCCTAGAAAAGAATTCGGAACTATAGGAAAGAGAAACAAGAATTTTTCTAGATACATAAATATGAGTGAGTATTTGGGCATAAATTTATTTGAATGTTCCAAAGATCGGTATTCGACATTTCGACGGTATAAACTTTTATAAAAGTGAGAGATGCAAATTCAAATATGAGGTATCTATTCGAATTTTATACTGAAGGCTCTGAATATATGAAACTAGCCAGCATAGAGATGCACATAAATACACAGAAAGAGGGAAATATGTTGCGACCATTCAGTTGAAATACCAATATTTGAGAATTTATCGATAATATCGATTTCCAGTCTAAATAAATAGAATACAGTACAATTGGCGGAAAATATGATGATTAAAGACAAGAAGGACTGCCTATATCTAGTATGTTGGTATAGAGAAATTTCGGCTTTGAATAGAGAACGGAATATGAATGTCCTTGTGTATAACAATCAGTTACCAAGAGTAGGGGAAAAGTAGGATCACATTTGAATGTTGGCAAAATTTCCGGCAATTAACTGAAACTTTCTGTGAAAATTTGCTGAATAAATCTTGAAACAATTTAGGAGAAGTGATCCTTGAGCGAACTCTTATAACTTGGATATTATCAAATTTTGATTTAATTAAATTGAATGTATTGCCAAGTTGACAAATAACTTTCAATGAATTCCAACTTGACTAGAGTACTGTAAATCGTGCTGAAACTAAAACTTTTATATCATATCAAGGACATATTTGTTGAATTATTATTATTTTTGTATTATTTTGAGAATAGCTCAGTAGCGTCTATTGCAGCTATAATAAACTTCATCTGAACGTATAATTTTGCATAACAAACTTGTATAAAGGGGCATGTTTATGATAAGGTCAGGATGTTCGGACTCCACAAAAAGCTCACGGGCTCTCGAAATATCTACAACTCCTTCGCATTGGAATAATATTCAAACTAGTCTCATAAATATAGTTGCCTTCATTTCAATTTAAGATCGTGCTTATATCAATATTTGCTTTATGATTTACATGCCAAATCAAGCTCATAATTAATTATTAATTCTCGATTCTGCTATAACAGTCAAAGCTTCAATCGGTAATTGAATCGATTGCGAATCGAGAAGATGATAAAATTCTAAATGTAATTTCATAGATTTTTATGATGAGACGAGTATGATTGTAATATTGACATCATCATTATGAAAAATGACAAAAGCTGTCCAGAAAGTCGCCTATATATCACTGGAACCAATATAGTTTTTATTCGTATATATAGATATACCGAATTGTGGGTTTCTTTTTTTTGTCGGAGAAACGTTCAGATATTTCGGGAGAGAATCGTCAACTGGGTGTTGAACATAATTTTCGATATTTTAGACTAAAGCAGCTCAATAAATTCGACACGTGTTTTTTTTTGTTCCATGGATGGATCAATAGATATGGCACTATTGCAAAAATTCTTTCTCAAATCCTTTTTTATGTGTGATTTTATAAGAACCTTCCAAATTCGCCTTTTACTAGTACAAGGTGACTGGCATGTAATCAATCTAGAAATACCACAATGTGATGTCTACAACGAATTTAATTTGCTGAGGGCATTATGATAAATCGTCCATAATAAACTTTCACAAAACTGATAACAAATCGGATTCCAGAAACTAATTTCAAAAGCTCAACGTCTTCGACGAAGAAAATCGCAATTGTTGTAAACGTAAATTGAATCCAAGTCGAATCTAGAATGGAATAACGTCGATTTTATAATGCGGGGTCAATTATCCGTTTTTGGAACCATTCGAACAAAATTATAACCGGTTGAGGTGATTTATCGTCTAGACAATGAACAAAGCCAATTTCTCAACTGGATTACATTATATTGTATTTTTTTGTCTTAAAAATAGTTGCAAGTAAAATGCTGCATATTTGCATAATTGTAATTTTTAATTTTCTCCAGTAATAAAAAACTCCCGCACTCTAGTTAAGATGATTATGCGGAATTATATCCTTAATTAAGGCGCCGGTTTGCCGGCTTCCCCAGAATAAAATTAATTCGATTCCTCTGTTGTTATATAATATAATTGTATATATAGAAGGATGGATCTTTAGACTCGGTACAATTTGTGTTATTCGCAGATAAAACTTTTCTATGCGCTGAAATGGCGGATTGTATAAATATTTATTTTATAAAGGCGTCATTCTGGACAACATAAACTGATTTTACTACTATTTAAATCGCATCTGTTTCGATGGATATTCAAATTAGAGCTGGAGAGCATCGTGAAAAACTTCCACTCACCCACGCGGACGTTTCATTTGTCGCCTAAAAAAACACTCGCTTTGAATAATTTAATAAATTATGTTATGACCAATTAGTTGGAATCATCTAAGATTTTGAGGCATCACCGTATTTCATTCGAAAACTAAAAGTTTAAATTCGAAACGACTGTGCCTGCGAATTAAATTTAACCCTACGGCAGAAGTTTCAGTAGAATGGGGCGTGGCATCATTACAACTGTTCATTTCTCTCTGATAAACTTGGCAGAATCCTTGTTCCCGATTTTGCAAGGACTTCATCCCCATGTCTATACACAATTCAACTCAAAACGGGTTGATTACAATCATTATTTTAATCCTACAGTCATTATAGTGAATTTATTCATTCCGTTTTCACCTCGAATGCGCAATTGTAGCATTTTATTTGTATGTGGATTTTCGTGATGTAGATGATTTTTCCCCGAAAATGCCCCTATAGGTCGAGATTTACGATGATAAGAGTCGATATAACCGTCGTTGAGTATTATTGAGCGTTTCAAGGGGTGGCTTTGGAGGAAATCAATAATCTTCTCAATTATCAAACAAAAGATTGATTTTTGATCAAATTCGAATAGTTTATTATACGTTTGTGATTGGAAATCAATTCAAAAATAAGATATTTGGACCAGTGAAAGTGATGAATATTGAATAAATAATTGAGATTATGACGTTGAATTAATTAATAAATAATTCTCTGACAGCTCTCAATTATTTCAACTTTGAAACTTTCCCCCTGTTCGTCAACATAATTAAAGCAGTTAATAATTTTTGTTTTTTCAACTTCAAAAAAAAGCTTGAAATTTCTACATAAACGATCCACTTTGAATCTGGATCTAGATAAGATAGTTTACAATAAAATGGAATGTTGCAAAGTAGCAATTAAGTTATATAAAGTTGAAAGTTGCCCCACACAATTTCCCTACTGACGACTTCCTTACGATAAGACCTTAACTTAACAGAAACACAATTATACGAACAGTTTACAAGTACAACATTCACAACTAATGATTTCTTGTGATCTGAATCCGGGTCTTTACAATTTGAAAATATTAAGGAACTTTCAAAATATAGATGATAGAAGTTGTTTGAATTTTTTGAAAAGGAAATTCTGTGTGTGACGTGCAATATTAACTTTGGTCGTAAAATGAAGAATCTAGTGGAAGTCAAAATCACTTCCGCCAATATCAAAGAGATAAAATTAGAAAATAACTAAATTTACTAACTGTCTGAAATTATTGAAAATAATTCTTAAGATCGCATCAGATATGAATGAATTTGATCGGTTGACAATCATATTCATTATGCAGTTAATTCGAAAAAGACAAACAGCTTCGAGGGAGAAAAACTGAAGCTCCCCCAAATCAGATTTAGATAAAATCTTCAAGACTTGCCGTTAATATTATTAGGCTTGAAATGAGAATAATTGTTAACCGACAATTAAAGTAACATTATTATTTTGTGTAATTAAATAAAGTGTGCCATTTGGGTAATTGATTTCGGATCTGCTCTTTAGTAATAAATAGTCAGTTTAAATCGTCGATTGAAAGGATTCTTGGCATTTTGTTTTCTTATTTCTGAGCTTTTATCGATACGACCGACCTATTCCTGACCAACCACCATTGCTGCAGTATTGTCATCTTCTTGTTGTTTTTGTTCATGTTTTTTCTCTCTCATTATTATCATCTATGTTCTCTAAACTTGTCGAACTCCATCGAATGAAGCTTTTATGTGTTTACACACTGGAAATGTCTGGAGCTAAATGCTAGACAAATACATCTGCTTGGATAAATTCAATTGAACAGACCTAGTGGCAGTTGTTTAACTATTTGTTTGTCGCATAAACAAGACGGACCAAATTTGACAAAATCACAGATTATCTTTCTGAGTGGAAGTAATCGAAATTTCTAAAATAAAGAGGAAATTTATTTCCAGAAAGTTCACAGTTGTTTGCCAAAGAAAGCTACAAGAAAGTCGCAAGAATCAGAAATACACCAACAATACGTGGAAATTTAGAAAATTTCACGAAAAACGCGCCATTTTCGAAAACGAGGAGTATAATCTACTGTAGAGTTTTTAATTCATGATTGATGAAAAGTACTTTCTGTATAGAACTAGAAAGTTTGGGCAAAACGGAATCCTTTTCTACAAATAAAATGTCTTTCAGTTCTTTTGAAAATTGATTTTATTGCTGAAATTCACAAAATTCATAATAAATGATATATGCGACCAATTGATCGAGGCCATCAAAAAAACCATTCATTTTTATCACAAACCCTAAATTATCTATAATTGACAACATTGCCGATAAAAACAACAGTATCCCTAAAGTTGATTGATAATAAAAAGAAATAATTAAAAATGAACGATCTATATAATTCCAGAAGTTTACAATATTCTATTTAAACAATTATAATAATAATAGTAATAATAATAATAATCATGATAACAATTCGAGAATACTGACAGAATGAAAGCTCGACAACTCACGTCTGTGTTCTTTTGTTTTCTTGACGATAACAACGACGACATTGACGACAATTGCTTCAAATTTCCTTAATGCCACTCGACGTCCAATTAATTTTTGATGAACTTGAAGCTTGACAAATATTTATGATTTGACAATGCGAAAAAATGCGTGCTCCATTTTTATTTTTTCTGTTCACTTTATCTTCGAAGATAATCTAATTAGAATTTTAATTCAATAAATGATCCTCATCTAAATTTAATATAGAAACTTTACAACAAATTATAATCAAGAGCCATGGATGATAAAACAAACTAGAATGAGAAAATCAGTTTCATTTTGTATTCTAGGTTTAATGTTGATATTCTAGTCTTATACTGAACGAATAACCTACTACTTGACGAATAATAGAATATATGGTCAACGTCGTATTTTTGATGTTTTCATTTTCTTCGCGAAAATCTAGAGGAAATTAGAATTGATGATGTGAGGATAATGGCGGTAATTGCTATAGATTATAAGCCGACTTCCTGACGTGGTGCGACAGGGTGGATCTTTCAGATTTTTTTCCGACGATAGAGCCATCAAATCGAATGGTTTCCTATCTGTTCGCCACTCAATTCTAATAAATTCACTATTATCTCGGTATCGTACCGAAGTCGATTCAGAATCGACAATTCTCCAACTTTTTATAAATTCTATTATAATCGATAGCCAATTTCGCTTTATTATTTCAACTAATTCCGCATTCAAATTGAATTTATTCGTATTGAATTGATGGCTTTAGCGGTTGCTTCTTTTTCGTTTGTTGTTCATTAGCATTTGGAGGAATACCGGTCCAGTTCCGGAACGATGTATCAAGGGGAGTGGGTAATTTTTTATTTCTCCCACAGGAAGTGCGACGAACTTAATTTGAGTAAATTTGAATAAAGGTAGATAAAGTGCTTAGATGGATTAAAAAGTACTAGACTCTACTACACATAAAGCCACTTTCGAGCGTAATTTGTTTTATTTGTATATTAAATAGCATCAAAATGACCATACGTACAGCAAGATCTTTGAAGTTTATTACTTTGTGATAAGTGATAAGATGGCGAATTTTTAATGGAATTTCTACCTGACAAGTGATCCACTAATAATACATGCCCGTTCTTATAGTAGTGGCATTGACAATAGTGCCTGTTAATATTTGAACAGCTCTCGAGATCCCAGTTGAAACTTTCAACTTTCTACTTCATAATCTGACTGCGAATGTCGTTTATTTCGTTCCCTTTTTTCATCGCACAGCAACAAAAACAACACAACTCCCTTATGAAAACAAAGTTTCCACACCTATACAAACGTGATTTCGTTGAGTATCTTCCCCTACTATTTCCGGAATTAAAACTGATTGAGAGGATGTTCCCAATTCTTGAATTCATTCAATTGTAAGTGGAGAACAGAAGCGTGATTGATTACTGTTGTATTGGCGGAGCTTTATTGGAAGGCTTAAAGGACCAAAGATAAAGTACTTGCTTTGTCAAAGATATACAACTTCTATAGTTGTCTTTCTTGTCGGGAATTGTGCGTTTGACAAAAAATATAGACGCGACGCTCGGATATATATTGGAGCTGATCCTTTCTAAGTTTTTTAAACATCAATAGCTTTAGTTCGGTGTGATTTTGTTTAAGGATAAAATTTCTATTACTTATGGGTAGCGAGATAGTATTGAATTGATCTATTCTCGTACAATTTCTATAGAAACTATCCGGTATTTCGTTCAGCTTCAATAAAATAAATTCTACAAGCTCTATTATGAATCATAAACATTTAATATTGGCGATAAACTCGAACAAACACAAGCTCTCAACTTTACAATTTCAATTTTCTCAAACTATTACTCCTATTATTTATTATTATATTTATTAGTTCGAACTTAAACCAATAATGTGTTGTTTTAATCATTATTCAAACGGACAGCAGTCTATTAATTGTGTCCCTACATACTTATAAATCTTTAATTATCTCTAAAATGGGCTTCCAATATCAGTATAACGAGGCAGTAGTGCTTGAGATAATTACCCTTATTCAATGTATCAGTTTACGAATTAATAGCGTACAATAGAAAATTTCTCTTTTATTATTCTAATGATAAGAGGAAATTTTTTGAGAAAATAGACTGGAAATTGAATGTCTCGAAAAGGATATTTAATGACAGATCAAGTTAATCGACTGTAAATTTTTAATTGTTTGATAATTACAAGTTACAAAGAGAAGCAGACGAGAATCAAATGAACCCTTAATTAATAATCACTATACTAGACTATAAATATACAAAGCTAGATGGAAGTCTGACAAGATCGATTACAAATTTTAATTAAAGGATCTCGCATATCTCCACCACCCCCAACAGCAGCCTTCATTGGAGACAGAAAAACCCGAAAGTCTGTGTCTTAAATATTCACAAGAATCAACAAAAAAATAACAACGATGTAAATACAACTACAACAACAAAAGCAGTGACTCTAATTTATTTCAAGACACGGAGAAATATTATTGTAGAGTAACGGTTCTTTTGTAAGGGCGGAAATAGGAAACCTTTTCGGGTGTTTTCCTGGCACTCTTCTCGAAGGCGTACATGTCTTTTTTCTGCTGTTTTATGGTTTGTTTTTTTTTTTTGTTTCTTTTTCTTGTTGTTTATTCAAAGCCCAACTTCGAGTCTTGTCGTGCCGGAAGGTGAGCTTTCTTGTTTTGTTATTACTCGAATTTATCAGTTTTATTGTTACCGATTTGTTTGAGATGAAAGACGATAGCTGGAGAGTGAGATGGGCCTGAAAAAATTTGAATTGAGTCTATTTAGACCTCCGAAACAATGGACTAATGAAGTACTCGCCTCTATTCGTTGGAAAAATAATTAATGTGTCTGGCCAACAACGAGAACCAAAATTGAACCGACTCATAATTAACGTTTTATTTAATTCTAGTTATTTGTATTGTGAGACAATTGGATTTTTATTAAAGCCTCTTATTTCTATCGGCAATGATTGTTCTGTTTGAACATTATTATTATTGGGTTTTATTGACTTTATTTTCAATATTCATAAAATTTCCTGACTATTCGCCTCAATTGATTGATTACTTGTCAATATGTCGAATTGGAAGTCGAGTTGTAGGAGAATAAATGGCTCAAGCGAAACTTTTATTATTAATACTCGCTCAATATTTATATTATGATTATCGTTCGGTGTGTTTATGTCTGTTTCTCGAAATATTCTACTACTGTGACTTCATTTCAGACGTTTTTCATCGACCCACTGATTATACTCTGGAGTCTAGAGAATATAATTCTAGTGGCAGCCATCTGCGCCAAATTGTTGTTGTTGTTGTTTGCGTTCTGAGTTCATATTAAAGGGTGAAATGACAGGACAGGGGAAAAACTCGTGGAGGTCGAACTAGTCTGTCCCAATTTTCAACTATTCACAACATTTTAATACGATGGGTTTATCAGAATAATAGGGTTGATAATAGATTTTGGTTAGATCTGTAGCTGGATTCCTCCAGGGGGGCTATTCGAAATGCAAGTAATAAGCTTTGAGTGTTATAGAAACATGCTATTTATCATTATGATGTCAAAAGCAGGTTATTCAAAGTGGTGTCATTTTCAACTGGCTATTTGTGTGCACTTTATTTAATCGTTACGGTATAAATAGACACTAACCCTTATAATTTCACCAATCACCAATATTAGAGATCGAGTTAAAAGGCGTGATTTTTATTGAAATTAATCACCACCATTACAGCAAGAGGCCCGGTTCGATTTTCAATATGACGATATCGTGATCGGAATCGGCGATTTCACACCCTCGAAAATTCGAGGATTGATCGCGCTTAATTAATAATTTGCCTGTTGTTAATGGAACCATCCAAACTCGATCGCCTGTCTAATCTAAAAAACAAAAAAAATCAGCAAAAACAACAAAAAATTTTAATGAAAGCCCCCAAAATAGCATAACTTGTGTATAAATAATTAAGATCATTTACACCAGGCCGGCTCCGACTCGGATTAGTTGACGAGTTGAGCTCTGAGAGAAATCGCTATAATTTTTCACAGGTATATTAGGTAGTTTATGATGGAGTAGCCGTCTACATCATTCGGTTTATTTTTTCGTTGTTGGTAAGTCTCCTTTGAGACCGATAGCAATGTCACGGACAGAATCCTAAACAAGTCTGTTAATCACATTTGCGGTAGGAGTTTCGTAATTTGAACGAAATGAGAACCGTTTGATGGTGATGAAAAACGACCATCAATTACGCCAAATGCCAACTTACCCTTTCTACTAATATGAAAATCAATTAATAATAGGTATATGGTGAAATTTAATTTTAAATCAATTGTGAAATCTTCATTAGTGTTGTTCAATTTCGAGCTTTCAATTATATTTGATAAACTTCAAGGTCCAATTAAGTTATAGGTCTGGCCGATAGCCAATGTAACTAAATTACTATTTCGTGCTATTATTATTTATTGAGGCAATTTCGGAGCCTACCTTTTCGGACAGCTATCAATTTGCGGGTGAATATCTCCAAGTTTCATGTCTTCAAATCGATATTTGGAAATATCGAACAATATATAATGGAATTATTTTTGCCCTTTTATCAACTTGATGATTATTAATCCTTTAAAGGTGAATAAACAAAGACTGTGTGATGTAATAATTTCTATTAAGTGCGCTTTTAGGAGCTTTCAACTCCATATTACTGGAGGAAACTAGTGTTGGTTGATGAGCAAGTATGCGAATGTAACTGGTGTCTAACATTTAATAACAAATGGAGAGAGCACTGTTCTTATTAGAGTCAGGTGTGCCAACTCCCAGTTGGGATAAATAGAGGAAATAACACTAAAATTATAGCTCTGAAATGGTGGACATTACAATAAAGGAAATTATAACAACAAAAATTACACCGTCAACTCGTTCTGTTGTTAATTACAACACTTGTTTATGTTTAATTTAATCTTTATTATTATAACGTAAACGATCGTATTGTGCGGGAATATAAACGGATAATATACATGAATGTTGTAATGAAATTGGAATATTCCCCTTTAATACTTGTTTGATTCCATTAAGCTTATTTGATTTGAAAAATAACACCACTACCAGCAGAGAAAATGATAAAACTAGGTACTGAGGGAGATTATTCACTACATACCCGATATCCATTGAACATCTGTTGAACATGTTGATGCTTTTCGTTTTGCGGATCAGATCATGTTTTCGTACAAAACAAATGCGCCGAATATCGACATCCGGACAAATTTATATATATCGCCCAGTTCGGAAGGATCACCAATGAGATTTTTCCCAAAATTCCGGAATTGCTCCAATAGATCTCCCCAAAACTTAGTTACAGTAGACGAATTTCTGGTCAGTTTCAAATTTTTTCTACGGAGTTGGATGAAACTTCAATTTCTGTACCTACGCCACTGGTGACCCAAGTAGAATTACGAATTCACGAGAATATTAATAGAAATATACTGATATACTAGAATCGCAATTTTTTGGGGTAGCCTAAATTTTTTTGTGCTTACATTTTAAAGCAAGATATAAATTTTTTGTTAGAGTCAAGGAATCATCCCTTGAAATGTTGCGTGATAACTAGGAAACACCCTGTATTTGTATAAAGCAACAAACCTCAGTCTTGAGCGATAATTCTTGATCGCCCCCAATTTTCTATACACAATGCAATAAGGCGCAATTTCACTCCTACTTGTATGATAAATGTTTTTCGATTATAACAGATTATCTCACCCATCTATTGGGTGATTTAAGGATTTTACACTATCGTAAATCATTTGATTGATAAATCGAATTGTACGCGAGAAATCCCAAAATAATAATAAAAAAAAAATATTGTAACACCTACGGTTGAAGGTGGAGATCGGCGTGTTTTTCCAGGTGTGTTAACAAAATTGTGCCGTATTTTTCATCGAGTTTATGTTTTGCGGTTTATTATGGACATATCCTTCTATATTATATGGGGAAAAATCGCAACTGTTAGATGACAGCTATATTTTATTATTACTTTGTTCGGGTGTCTGTATAAAAATTCTTTTGACGTACAATTCCTTTTAGTCTGTGGCTGAAATGGGCTTAATGTCGTCTTTTTTCTTGTCCTTTCATTCCGTGCGCTGTGTAATTACGAAAAATACAGCATAAACGCCCCCAACGCAACTTTATTAGATACAGTTTTGAGTGATGATGGCCGTTGGAAAGAACAGCGACTGCGAAATTATAATTAACCGAATAAGTCTTGGTTATAATAGGAGAAAGATAGTTGGAATGAAAAAGACAATTCTACAATTTCTCATCAGAGATCTTGATGTACTTTCTGCTATCGGTTCAGTAATCAAAACGTTTTCCGGAATTATTATAATCGCAAGCCTAAGACGATGTTGCCTTAGATATTCGAGCAACTACGTCTATATAACGGTTGAATTGATAAGCATTTCCTGGAGTATAATTGCAGGTTAACTTGCTCTCTTGTATTGCATCCCTTTCGGTGATCATTAACTTTCTTAAATGCACAACTTGTCAGTTATTCGACTTAAAGTCTATTCAAGTTATTTACATGTTGCCTGAAGCATCACAAAATAGAGAACTTCTATCAGCAGTTAAACTTCAGCTTCGGCATATACACCAGGTTAACATCTATAGTAATTAGCTAATCTGTAAGTAAACGACCTTTGGTGATGGTCATATGATAAATCTCTTGGCTTAATGGGGTTACATCTTAATTAGGGATTCACCTGGTGGCCGCGACCTCAAAGGACCCACGTCACGTCCCTCTCGCTCAATACCCTAAGGACTAGACGGTTGTACTCCAAAAACACAACCCTTTTAGTTAAGCTGCGATACACTGTACGCTTATTTAGCTTACTAGCATAATTCTCGGTCTATTTTCGTTGTTATTCACTTTTATTTTACAACATTAATGCACTGGAAATGAGAATAAATGTCCACAAATAATAAAGCTGGATTTAAATGCAACAAACTTTGTAAAATAATATGATTATGGTGCTATTGTTGTTTCTATTTGTAAACAGGGAGATGTTTATTTTATGAAAAATACACAATTCCCTGAAATAGATCCTATTCAAAAGTGAATAGAACGGAATCCTGTCGCTTTGAATTCTAGGAATTTCCCCAATACTTTTCATTCTCTATTAACTAAACTTACTGTTAGTTCAAACGACAATTTTCTAGACATGCGATCTCTGAATGTTTCCAGCTTTTCGTGCGACACATATTGCCTAAATCCCCCCTAATAATAGTACAGAAGATAACGCTTAGATGGCGTTCAGAACGTCGATTACAACACACTGGAATCAATTTGATATAAGCCTGAATATAAATACAGCCTACCATTAAAATTGTGATAACTCGTCCGACAAGAGATGCATTTATGTAGACATTTCTCTCCTAAGGCTCCCAGGTCCAGGTATGTCTGGAATAACAATGGCACGATGTACCGTTGAATCTTCCGGACTTTATTCAAGTCGACGATATTTATTGCACATTGCTGTGTGTATTTTTATTATATCGGATATCCGTTACGAATTCTCTATGGAAGTTTGGAGGCTATCATACAATGAGATCGTGGTATTTCGGTTAGAGACAAGCTTGAAAATTGGTTATTCAGCCGTCGTTCATGATATAAATAAAATTAATACGAGACAACATCGTAGAGGATCGGGGTGAATATTCCCATACGGAATTTTTCTCGAGATCAATCAATGTTTTGATTGAAGAAACTAGAAATTCGTGACACAGATATTTCTACTTCTATTTCGAATTTAGCTATGTAAAGACAACACAAATTCGAGTTTGATTTAATTTATTGTCTTTCTTCTAAACAAGATCGATGGTTCCATCAAATTTAAATATGTTTGTGATGTATTTCCAATCTTTGTCAAGTCTTACATCATTTTCTTGGCCTATTCGTGTCAATAGATATTCAGAAAATATAAATAAAACTTCCCGAAACTAGAATCGATATATCAATCACGATTATTTACATTAGAAAATGTGAACTTGCTCTCTATTCATGTTCGAATGGTCTATTTCGTGAATATGGCTTTATCGGGACTTTTTAATGGGGGAAATTCCAGATATGGACCAACATAAGCTTGGTCAGTGGTTGAGATTTAATCTGATTTAAAAAAGGGTCATGGAAATAGGATATTTAAACTCGGCCAGATTTACAAAACAAGGCGCTCCAATGTGTTGTTAATATGAAAAAAGCAAAATACGCCCTCAAAAATTTATATATTTATATTTATCTGAAACTTGTTTTGTTTTTGTTAATATTTTCGGTAAACTTTGAATTTATCTTTTTTGAGTAGCTTAAATATGGAAATCGAAGTTGAACTTTTAATGGGAAAATATCGCTTTTTTGAATTATTCAGTAATAGGTATCCGAATATTCGAACAATATCTCCTAAGATATGAATAACATGCAAAATTTCAGGAAAATATCCGAAGTCTTTGGAGAGAGCCCAGTTTTTCTTGAATTTCACCACCTTACCATCTTGAATTCAAGACTATTTGTTCTTATGAACTTTTCGTCTTTGGATAAGCCAAGGAATCATTTGTTGAAATCTTCCGCAATCATCTAGAAGCACCTGTGTAGTTTCGACTGTATCATATTTAATTGGTGATCTTACAAAAGCTCTAAAGTGAAGCCGTTTCTCAAACGAACTCCTCGGTATATAGCGGAAGATCATTAAAGAAGTTCTAGTTACTACAGAGATTGTGGAAGGAGTTCCATGAAGGACTGCTATTATTGTATAAAAAATAAGAAACTTATCATCTCATCATCGTAACCGTGGAAGTTCGACGAAAACTTTGCTTCTGTTCGATTCTTATTGTTAGACTTTTAGAAAATTCTATACGAGCTTAAATATGATAAAATCCGAATAGATTGTTACCGTGCATATATCAAAGCGCGTTTATTTCATTTTCTTTCTAGGTAAATATTCCAACAAATTTCTGGTCCGGTTAATTCATCTCTTTTCAAATTAATTATGAGCTTTTTGTTAACTGTACGTTTTGTGAATAAAATACAAAAGCATAAGAGAAAATGTGTTTGTTGTTGTCAAAGTGCAGTAAAGTAAATAGCTGAGCATGGGAAATCTAATTGCATCTCTTGTTTTTGTCGGAATTCTCGTGGGAAAATTATCATCAAGGAGAGGTCAAACTATTATTTGCTTTTGAGCACGGATAATAAAGATGATTCAATCCAAAGATTGAAATTATTATCATCATTGATGAAAGAGAATCGAGAAATTTTCATTTTTAAATCCGATTTAGCCAATTCTCCTCCACAAAGTCGGTTCGAATTGAACCACTTCACTGTAGAATGATGATAATAATCAACTAAATTTAACATAGCATATTTCTTTTATGTATATTTCGTTGCTCTATTTATTCAGATTGATGTAAACTAGGCAAATATATGCATAAGCAAACAACTGTCAGATCGTCACAACCAGCCCTGATTACCATCATCCACAACATCATCATCATCATTACCATCATCATCATCATCATCAAATAGCGCCCTTCTAGCAACCACCATAAACTACCAAGACGATGAAAACCGTAATACTAGCACGATACTCATAAATCAACACGAATAAACAAGATGGCGGACAATATAACGTGCCGCCAAACAACACAAAGGAATGTCGCGTTGTGTCGTAACTTCTGATTTAAGATTTTGCTAGATCGGATTAGCTTAAGCCGCATTCTCAGTAGTCCTATTCGAAGCACACATATACATTCAGAATCGACCAGATGAGAATTGTGGAGGTTTTCTAAACTAATACTGGGGCTTGTTTCGGCCATAAGCTCGGCTTATTTGTGGGCTACAACATAAATTAGGGGCATTTGCAAATTTCATCCCAGCATATATACGATAGACATAAAACAAAGTGGTGGAGGATTTTATTTGTTTAACTCTAGGGCTGTTCGTTATCTATCCGGATTGACGATTCTCGGGAATTGACCAATGAAGATTTTAATTAGGAAGTCATTCGGTATTATTGCGGGATAATTTGATATTAGTTACAATAGACGGCAGGATATAGTCATGTAGAATCGTTTGTTATTGCTGTGGAATTGGAGGATATCTGGAAATGTCATTGTTTATGGGTCTCCGGTTGTGTGATTGTTTGAATGACATCACTATGATTGTGTTGAGAATATTAACCCAAGATAATATTGATAATAGACTCAACTCAGATCAAGATATGAAATTCAATGGTTCAAATTAGAAATGTGTAGAATAAACGAGAATTAACAATTTTGAATAAATTCAAATTAAATGATTCGAATATTGGTAATGAAATATTGTGTTGTTTGATCATATCGTATTGCTTTTGATAAAATTGGAATGGAGTTGTCTGAACAAAAGACCCTTTGTTTTATATTGAAATTAATTGAAACTGCCCTAACATTAAGAGATTACATTTTCCATTAAAATATAATTTTTATAACAGAACAATATTGATTTATAATTTCGTTAGAATTATATTATATTTGAATTGAATCATCAACGTTGTTGAAAATTCCAGTATTGGAAATTTTTCAATTATTCCAGACGACGAGACAAACAACAGTATCACTTTTCATTTTTGGACTGAATCGGAATAAAGTTGGCTTAAGTAACAGCTATGATGGATGCTTTCAAACAGACTCTAATTAGTCTGATTCGATTAAACATGCTCGGGTAATAATGACAATCTATTTAACTAGAGTACGTTAATTTAATGGGAATGAAACAGAAACTCTAATATCAGGAAGTGGAGTTGGAGGGAAGAATCACTTCTTGTTTGGATGAATTGATTCGATTATGAAGTTCAAAAGTAATAGTTTAGTTGAGGATTAATCATCGATATTCGTTGGAATTTTCAAATTAGTTTTTGAATAATTGTTTATTTATCACTTATTGTTTCTCGTCAACTTGTTAAAAGTCCGTGTAAGTCGTAACATTAATAGTAGCAATGGAAACAAAAGATCGTGCCATCGTTGTCATAAATCAGTAGTGGGATTGATCCTGTTAGTAAAGAGAATCCCTTAAAACCAGAGTAGGATTGAGGACAATTTCAGGAACGAACTCTTGGGATATATTGCCTCATGAGATAAGAATTCTAACGCTATATATGGCGTAGTCGTTGTTGAAATCAACCACATATTTTCTACTTTAGTTGATATAAATAGCAATTGGCACATAAAATCTGTCTCTTTCCCCAAACAAAACAAGACGTAATCGAAATGACGATTGATAAGAATGGCTCAAATAACAATTGAGAACGATTTGAGCCGTTTGTCGAATAACAACAATTGCCTCAATTATTTGTTGCATAAGCATTGTTGCCGTCTGGTTGAATTCTCTAAGCGCCTACTACGACAATCGACTATAGTAGAACAATGTCGTAGGCAATGTTATCGAGGTGAAAGGGTATTATCGAATGCCCGTTATTGAAGCTGAATTGAACTGGGATCCGACCCTGAATATACGCATTTCATATTATAAACAATCCAATATAAATGTATGGCGGTATAAACTAGGGGGGGTAGCTCATGAATTTTGGATGTTGAAACAACATATTTGGCCCCTTGTGGCCTTTTAAATATCATATATACGACTACACTAACATACTAAATAAAATGGTTTGTTTTTTTAATAAAATCACCCTAAATCATATCGTCTATTTTTGTCATTCCTTTTATATTTCTTGTGCAGATTTATTCAGGAAATTCGAACAAAACTCAACCACAAACCGTTTTATTAGCTGTTTATACCTTTTACAGTATTTGACGTAAATGTATGCGTAATACAAACGGAACTGAACTGTTTCCACCCTAACTCGATTTATCATTCGAAAATCGAACTGTGTGAAATTACCAAAACAATATAAATTCGAAAGCAACATTGCCTTTTTCATCCCTTTTGCTTACGATTGCCACGTTATACGGTGGTAGTTTTGATGGGGATTGTGATAATCATTGTAACCATATTCAAATAAAATTGGATCCCAAAGCAATTTGATGGTGCTGGTAGGGGGCCATTGAGGTAGGTGGATTCGTTTAGAATAGCGACCACATATTGAATTTGTCCACAATTTACTTGGAAAATGGTCCGAGATTGGGTGTTGTCTAACAGCCGAAAAGCCCCCAGTCCCGACTTGAAGAGCATTCATTTGCACGTTGCGCTAGAGTAAATTAAGGGAGCGAACAATATAGAATGGGAGACAGGAGCGAAAAAAACTAGACAAATCTAACGAACTGATCGCTGGCAATAGTCTGACGGACAGACATAGACAAACGTTGTTTCACTAAAGTCTAGCAGGGATTTATTTCAATGGTGGTTGTTAGAATAAGGCAAATACCCACATCCACCAAAATCAGAAGGATAACCACCAGAGCCGACTAGGCAACTGATCAAATAACTTCTAAATAACCAATTTAATTTTGAAGAAATCCTGATTGATCAACAACTTTGTTAATACCGACAGAAATTCGTCAGTTATGCCAAGATTAAGCCTCGAATACTCCAGATTTGACGTTTCAATTTCTCTTAATAAGAGAAAAATTAATCAAATATTGTCCTAATGAAAACCGAATATTTCTAGTAGAGTTGTCTCACTCTACTCCATTCATTTGTCCTGCTCTAATATTATTTCAAATGCTGTGAATATTCGAAAATAGAGAATAATATGAAAAGAAACAACAGGATAAATAATAATGATGTGTCTACTCGAGGAAATGACAGGACGAATTGTAAGCTCGACTGTCTTTAGAAAAAAGCGCAATTCTTCCTAAATTCAGCCAGTGTTATACCGGGATTTATAGGAAATGGGAGAAATAATTAAATTAACTCCAACTTGGGAATTCCGGCTTGTCAAACTGGATGAAACAAAAACTACCATTTTGCCACTTATCAGTGACTTGGTGTGAAAATACGAAAGGAAGCCGAAATAACTTTCGAAAAAATCCGGGTATCGTCTGGAATTCCAAGCTGGATTCGAACGTAGAAGAGAAAGATAGCTGGACAATCTATATTTCATTTTTAGTTCGCTTTATTGAATCCACAAAAACTGAACTGTTGGTAAAATACGAATAGGTTCAAGGAGGGAAATAAAAAAGATGGGGAAAAAATTGAACATTGAGAGAAGACGGGACGCATGCGTCCAATACGTACAATCTAATGTCATCGACAAGAAACTAAAGTAATAAAGGAAGGATAAATGTCTTCCTGGTCTAATCGACGTTTTCGACTCTAATTGATTTTTATTTTTTCCACAAGCCAAATGTCGGACCAATGACGGCGTCAATGGATCTTGGAATTATAACACTGTTAAATCACAACTGGAATGAATAGACTTAGATGGGAGATTAGGGAAAATTGGGCTTTTCTGTTTCAGATCGACTATCAGATATTCGATTATTATTTCGACATTTTGTGTTTTAATAAAAATTTTATGTGCTCCTTGCTCGATCGTGACAATAAAATGGTCGAAAAACTAATAATATCAAACGATGAAAATCCCCTGGAATTTTACGAGTTGTTTACATGTAATTTATTTAATAACTTTATAATAATAATGAATAATGGAGTGAATTTGATTGACGTGCTATCATCCAATGTGAGATTCGCTATAAATGGCGTTATCCAAAATAAGCCGATAAAAATATAAATTCATGTTCAAACTCGTTAAAAATTGACAATAATGCCAATTTAGGTATCACTAATAAACTCAGCTGTAAAAAAGATCTAAAACATGAAATTTATCTCAATAAATTTTGTTAAATCACATTTAGAGCCCGTCTAATTAAAACCCCTAACAAAAGTGCCACGCATCCACTATTTATTGAGATAAAATCACTAAGAAACAGAACTTATGCGATAAATTCGAACTGTAAATTTGTAATGCAAAGTTTAACAGTGTGTATCTTTGATGTGATTGATTTTACAACAAAACTTGACGTTTTCATGGAAAATTTAATGTTCTGAGGAAAAATTTACACAATTTTCACGGATTATGGGTTACTTGTGAGATATTCCGAGCATAATGAGGATTTTTAGAGCTGATTTGAATGATTCCAAACTAAACTCACTATCTAAATTCGTCCAAGGATTTAGGGGCTGGATACACAGACGAACAGACACGAAACAAAAAGTAGAAGTGAATTTTTGAAATTGATAACCAAAAACTCTACAAATACTCATGAAACTTCTTTTTATTATAATCGAGAACTGGATTGGGCTGGATAGCGAAACGGGTTTGATTTTCTATTCAATAATTTTCATCGAAAACAACAGAATTATCTATATTTAACGGATATTAAAGATTCGATTTTCGAAAAGATGGAAAATATCAGTGTTATTTCTCGGTTTCAGCGTCAGAGATTGCGAAACATTTTTGTCATTTACTTAATTGGACTCAGTAGTCTCGATCTCATCCCTTAGGATTTTGTATAACGAACTATAAATTCTCAAAAGTTACTCCCTTTATTTATCTGCAACGTTCCACGAAAATGCTCTGCTTTAATTCATCAGTTTAATTCTCTATAGATTTTCCAACAAATTTATTCGTTACCGATTAAACTGTTTGTCGTACTTTGTGCTTCATCCCCTGTTGCTCACCCGACACAATTGTTGATGAAATCCCTCCTTATGATCTTGCCGAGTTTCATGTGGATTTTCAATTTATTTAATGTCATTTTATTGTGTATTTTAAATTACACATTTCAATACGATCAACTTTCTCCCCCGAATATTAAACTTTTCAACTATTTCCCCTGTCAACAACAACAGTTTGATTATTTCTAATAATAACAAACAACTAAATGGAATTCTGTCACGTATAGTGATAGTAAAATAACACAAAATTCAATGATAATGGTATTTGATGGTACGGTTTGTTATTTTTTTTGTTAGTGTTGTCATCATCTAAGATGTCTCCCTTAACGAAAAGTTTACAGAAATTGTTTGCAAGAAGAATTTTAAAAGTTTTTCCAGACCAACTGTTTCTACCACATCTGCAGTAAATATTGCGTTAGTTTTATAACTATTTTCTGCGGAATATTTCCGTTTTTGCTTGAAAAATAATGCTCCCAGACATAGAACTTATAGTTTTTCAGTTGAGTTTAATGAGTTTTATGAAATATTGTTATGAAAGTTGTCTCTTAAATAAAATCCCACCAATACTTGTACAGATTTAATCGTAAAACGAAGGGGGATTATAGTGTCATAGTTGTTGATTGGATGTTTGATTGGAATTTCAGCGGAGAAAATCCTTTAATAAATATTTTATAGACGTCTGAAACGAACACGATCCGGCTCTTAACGAAACGCAGTTAATCCGCCTCGTACCGAATAACATAACGAGTTTTAATCAGAAAAATATTATATTTATCGAAAATATAATTCTCGAAATTTATCTTGAAAAGAGGAACACCTACAGACAGAGTAAATAGGGACGAATAATAATTACTGACGTTTCCAGAATGAATTCCAGCAACGATAAATTACCAACCGTAAATAAAATTCAGACGAGATGAGAAAACAGCGAATTTTGCATCGTTGATTGATTAATGTTCTGTTCTTATTGGAAAATATTGAGCAGAATTACAACTGGAATTTGATTACATAGAACAAAAGAAAACAATCGATGCTTCTCAAATAATTAATGCTGATAATCAAATTTCGCCTCTCTTTATTTTAAGTTGCTAATTTTATGTTGGATCTACTATTTGAAATACTGCACAGTTATGAGTTAACCTCCATTTATTATTCAATCTTAGATCAAAATTCGAAATTTCGTTATCTTTTATGTTTATCGAGAAACTTTCGCATCGTTGAAAGCTCCAGTATTGACCTAATTATTTAGAAAGCTTTTCAAGTTTTGTGATATTGTAACGATAATATAGAATAATAACGGTTGTAGCCTAATGGGGTACCAGTTTTGACTTCAATCAATTGTTTCAATGCTTGAGTACTACAATGATTAATGACTGTGAGTAATTGAAAATCGATGGTCTTCCTCTCAGTGATATTATAGCACTGATTTTTCTCTTCGTGTGTACTTTTGCCGATAATTAATGTTGATGGAGTCGAATTAGATCATCCACTTTATTGATAACAAGAAAAATTTTCAAAATTGATTAATAATAGTCGAGTTAATTGATATGACTGATACAGATGGAGATGTTTCAATTGGAGAACTATGTTACTCGACCACAACAACTCGAAACAACAATATTATGATCCAATCAGATTATCACTATCAATTATTATTACAGAGTCAACAGTTTATCGAGCTTCAAAAAATAATTGCGGATTCATAGAAAGATTACGTTTATGACTTGCAACGAAATAAGATGTTTGGATAATTTTTGAATTATTTTTGAAAAATCTCACGCTATAAGGGCAGCTTGTTTGAGAGGAAGCCGCCCTTATTCAGTCTCAAGGGCGAGATCCATTAGATAAAAGCTGTTTGCGATAGAAAGATAAATAAAAGCACAAAATTGGATTGTAAGATCTAAAACATTAAAATTTTACTAGAGATTCTGTGAAATGTTGAGATTTTGTTGGGTGAATTTAAAAATTTAATGGAAAGACTCTCAAGCCGGTTTGAGAGGGAGTAAAAATTATAGCAGAATATTAGAAAGTTCGGTGGGAGCACGCAAACTTGATTAAAATCAAATTTATGCCGGGAGATTGAAAATTTGAGGATATTGAACGTGAAAGTGAAATTTCAAAATATTTTGATGCGTTATTTTAAAGTGTCAGAAAGCTTGGAATTTATCGTTTTTGAAAAATGATCAAAAAGCTGAAAAGTTCGAGTCTCTGCCATCGAAACATGAAATATTAAAGACAAATTGACTA
This sequence comes from Stenodera caucasica, assembly GCA_037414795.1. Lineage (NCBI taxonomy): Eukaryota > Metazoa > Arthropoda > Insecta > Coleoptera > Meloidae > Stenodera > Stenodera caucasica. The sequence goes on along the minus strand of JAZBGZ010000135.1, from coordinate 988 downwards.
GAAAATTCCACAAAAGCTGTACGTCGATCAAGCTAAGAAACTTCTAAAATAAAGATTTCGATGGAATAATGCTGCGCTGCTCCAAAATTAGACTAAAGCAGTTCTAATTTTGAAAAAGTTTGAGCACTTATGAAGAGCTCTAAAATCCATAAGCTATAAGGAACTCTGATCGAGCTGCTTCAAAAATTGCAAAAAGATTTGAGCTTCGGTTAGGAAAACGCCAAAATTGCAGCTTACAAAGTTGGGAAACCATGTCAATTCACTAATAAGACAGAAACTTTTCTCAAGAACGAGCCCCAATGCAAAATAGGCAGTTTCACCAATATTGTTGGGGAACTCGGTGTTTGTTAGTTTCCCTTGTTGTTGCCTCTACGGTTGGCATACAAAGCGAGTGAAGAAAAAATTAAGGTGATATCGTCTAGATTAAATTGTACGTGTCATGGAGAAAACGTGCGATAAATCAACAGACAAATCCTTCGCTTCTATGCATTCCACTCATTCTCACCATCTTTAGTTCTAGTAAAACACATTTATCATTAACCGTTGAAAGCTCTCGCTGACAGCACATGTATAATATTCACCAAAATCGTTGTTTACTTTCATTATGTATGAAGATAGAGAAAGGAAAATTTTATTGTATTAGTTTTTCTTTATGTTTTTTACGTTGATATCATAATCAAAATAAAACAGTCCACTTTATTTGTCTGGAGAAATTCCAGTTAATTCCCAAGATCTCAAGTTATGGCCGAATTGAAGCCAGAAGATTCCATCCTCTGACCGCCTCAATCATAAAGACTTTTATACAACATACATATAGATATAGTATAGATGGTGAAAGGCAAATTAGTTGAGTTTATACAGTACAATTAAGATTTTACGATTTACATAACCGCAAGCTATTTCATAATATCTGTCTTAAAATCTAATTAAGCCGCAATCTTTAATTATATCGAATTTATTCAAAATAATAAAATTATATATAAGATCG
>JAZBGZ010000134.1:61654-78847 GCA_037414795.1 Stenodera caucasica | reverse complement strand
ACATCTTGACTTTGTATAAACAATTGTGGTTAATTCACGAAAATTCCCTTGAAATAAAGTTCGTTTCTGTATGTTATGTATATTTAACAAGAGTAACTTTATATAAATGCTCTATACAAAGATTATAAAGGGTCTGTTGAAATTAATCAAGCTGTATGTTCTTTTTCAGTGTGCATGTCACAAACAGGTCTATGCTTTGATCATTTAGAAATTCATCAGATAAGTGGGATGATGGTGGAGGCTTTTAATTACAAATTTTATTACAATCGAGACTTTCAATTATTTATTCATTTATTACCGTTCAATATTTAAACTATCGGAATTTATGGTACATTGTCTCAATAGTACGGTATTCTAACAATAAATTGACATTGAAGTAGCCAACTTTTCGGATTGCTAGCAATAAAAAAACATCAACTCAATACAAAGTTTCCGAATAGCCCTGTTTCGTCAATTCGAACAGTAGATGGTTTACATAAAAAACCTCCAGGGTAAATGCCGGAATTCTCGCACTGAACATAATAAAATTGATGAAAATTCATCCTCATTTCCCGAAATGGATAAACTCGATAATCGTGAGTACAAAATCGAAGCCTGCAGTGATTTGAGTCCAAAAACAACAAGTTTCAATTAAAAGTTTAGGTAGGAGTTGAGTATGTGTATATGAATGAGATTAATGTCGTGATTTACTGGAAACTTTCAATTCATAGATTGAAACTTTACGAAAACAAACAACCAACGTTCTAGATTTCGAAGCGAAACTTTCCTTTTATCAAAAATAACTTTCAAATTAAACCCGAAAAAACTAAATTTACAATAGTCATAAATTTGGTGGATGCGCCGGGATTGACAAAAAAAAATTACTCTAACGATAAATCAATTAATTGTTGATTATAAACTATTATTGACCTCAAAAGCTGACCTTTGAAAAAAAAAATAATTGTAATCCTATTATCATGAAAGTTAATTGGCAAATATTGATGGATATAATTAAATTTTATTTACGTACCTGTTGTAAGGGAGGCGTAAACTCGCGTGTCTCTTTGAATAGTTTCGCAACAGCACACACTACTGTTGTTAGCTGTTTTGGAGACGCGCCGTCTAGGGTGGCCAATTCAAAACCCGATAACAACCGACGATCGGCTGTTGTGCACAGCCACCTGTGGAAATCTTATGCCGTCACTAGTGGCAGCGGCGTCGACGCCACTACCGCCACTACTACTACATCATCAGCATCACACGACCATCAACAAGTATCCTAATATTTAAAGAGAAGAAGCTAATATATGAGAAAACAACCCCCTTTATTGAAGTATATTATTATAGTGAACCATCATTTTGAAGAGGGTGCGGAATTGGAGTAGGAAATTTTTCATGAAATTGCGGTTTCAATATTTATATTGTTCAAATATTTATTTATATCTATTATTAAGGACAAGATAAATATTGATAATGCACATAATAAAATAGGGCTTTTTTCCAAATTTTACAAAAGTATTCTAATATAACTTTCTCCCTCGAATTGATAAAAATAGGTGCTAATATTTTGATAAATCAAGATATATTCCCCTGTTTATATCGTAAATCTTGCACGTAAATTTTTATTACAATCTCAACAATTCTATCGATTGTATAAACAGGAAAATATAATTAATCGATTTTAAATAAATGGAAACAAATCCATTTTAATGAAAACAAATATAAAATATGGAAATCTATGGAAATCATAGATCAACTACAAAAACAGGTACCCCTACGTTATAAATATAAAGCTTAACAAACAATATAATAAATAATTATGAAAATTATAGTTACGTAAAATTATTTATGTTATCGATGATTGGTCAATCGCTCAGTATACGTCTGTATTTTTTATTTGGTGGATGAATATCATCGTCATCCTCATCGTCTTCGAACTGTTCATAAGCATATTCAGGTAAGAATTTTTCCAATTGTTCATCGAAAAATTTCTCTAAAGCCTTAGCATCGTTGTATACTAAAGAATCCTCCTGAAAAATCGTACAAAAATTTCAATTATAATCAAAATATCAATTAATCAGTCAACTTACAGGATTATAAGTGTAAGCATTTTTGAACATTAATCTAACATCTTTGAGTAATTGTTCCATACTAGTGTAACAATCAGATGAGTCCCAATTTAATCTCTGTCTTATTGTATCTAAAGCTATTGGACGTTTAATTATTGCATGATAGTCGATATTCTATAGAAATAAATCATAATTAATTTCATTCTTATAGTAGGATTATTTATAATTATTACTTCAGGTCCTATAATTTCTCTAAACGGTAAACTGGGATCATATTGACAATACAATTCCAATACTATACGTTCAGCTATTTTCCTTTCTCTATAACTCATTTCACCGTCTTTTCTTTCATTCATTAGAGTTTCTGGAAAATCAGCAAAATTCGTACACAATAAACATTGCCAAGTATCGTTCTCCCTGTTAAAATTAAATAAATAATAAAAAAAGACTAATTATCGAAAATATTCAATTATTCCAGCTTACTCTACAGTTAAATTGGGTATATGGCAATATTGATGAAAAACTTTTGGACATTTATCACAACAAACTAATTCACCACCATCCATACAAACAGCACACCAATCCTCATTTGGATCATCTTTACCATTATCTAATGGATCATTTTTAATTTTATTCGTTAAACCAGTATCACCTGTTGAACTATCAACAATATGAGGTGAACCGCCAGTTTTTTGTCGACCTTCAGCAACAACTTGTACACCATTTGAATCTAATTTTGCTATTGTTGCCATTAAATCTTTAACAGAATCTTCACAATATTTATCTAAATTACGTTCAGTATCTGAACGGCCTTGTATATGATTTGGACTTGGTGTTTTTGGTATTGTTGATGTTACTGTTGATGGTAAATTTCGATTATTGTCTAATTGATTTTGTTGTTTTAACGTTATTTTAAAATTATCATTTATTGCCGGTAATGGCATACTTTTATTATTGTTATTACTATTACTATTATTATTAAGATTATTATTAATATTACTATTATTATTGTTGTTGTAATGATTAGCAACTTGATAATTCGTTGTTTGTTGTGGAATATGCCACCGTGCCGCTCCGCTTTGTACGTTAAATGAACGCGGAACGTTCATGAAACGACTAGATTGCTGATTTGGTAGAACAATCCTTAAAGGATTTTGTTGACGATATGGAAACTGTTGAGATTGTTGTAAGGAATGTGGCTGTTGTTGTTGTTGTTGTGATTGTTGTTGATGTTGCGGCTGTTGTTGATTTGTGAAGCGATTTTGAAATTGTTGTGCTAATTGCGGTTGCATAGCTTGATATTGTCCAGGACCAGTTTGTACATAAACTGGATTATTATGTTGTAGCAAACCTCTAAGATTATTGTGATCCTGTAAAATTCTTTGTGGATGTGTAGATGATGATACTTGTTGATAATTCATATCACGAGTTAAAACCTTCAAAAAACAAGTTTATATTGAGATTATTTCCAATTTATTTCTATATATCAATAGAAATGAACCTGTTGCTGATTGGCCCCACAAGAAGTTGGTGTTAATCGTGGTAGAATCGGTCTTTGCATTGATTGTCGTGATGCTGCCGCCATTCTCAACGAATTTTGTACTTGTTGTAAACTACTCATAGTATGTGGTGTAATATTATTTCCAACTTTTGGTTGTGCACCATAATCTAATAGGATTTTAGGCAATTAAATGTTCAATTAAATCGTTAAATTAGATGGATACCTGTATTTTGTGGCGTCATTTGATTCAAAAACGACGGATATTGATACGGTGGTGGTAATCTAGAGGGTGGATATGTTTGAAGTTGTTGCTGTTGTTGTTGATAATTTGGCGATTGTTGTTGTTGTTGATGTGGCGTATTTAATGGTGATTGTTCTTGTGGTGGCTGATTTTGTGGCGATACTGAAGTTGACGGCGATACAGACTGTGTTGGATAAATTCGACCATCGACAACAATTTGGCCGATCGTTGACATCACTAGAAATAAAACCCAAATTATAAATTAATTAATCATGATTAAATCTTCAAAATTTGAAGATTGACTATAAGATTTCAATATAATCCAATTAATAGTCGATCTTTTGTGTTTTAATTAAACTTCTAACTAATCAAATTATAAAAAGTTACCTGAAGATAAACCTAATAAGAATTGAGAGCATAAAATTGTGGAATAAACAAACATTAATGATTAGGTGTATTATCAAATATTATTATACCTTTAACAAGTTCTGGAAATTTATCCAACGCTAAATGTATGCGTACAGGAATTTCTGGATTTGGTATATCGGCACGTTTACATTTAATTTTTTTCAAATGTTCAGTCATTTGTTTTTTACTGTATAATAAAGCCAAATCGCTACCATTATCTAGAGCATGTTGTGTAAATTCTATTGCATGATCCGTCATTTTCGATAAATGATTTAGTGCTTGTTTTTTCTCTTGTAATGTTTTCTGTTTATTATCACATACTTCAGTTAATTTGGCTACTAATTGCTTACCACGCACATTAATAGTGTTTGTTAGTCTGAAAATTATTAAATATGATTATTTTGCAGTAAAATACAAGAAAATTGCTCAATTACTTGACAACTAATTGCGTAACTTCTTTGACTAATGCTTGTTTTTTATCAACAATTAATGTTTGTCGATCATCGATAACTTTCATTGCACTATTCAATAGTGATCTTTTATAGCTGGAAAATTGAAACAATTATTTTTCAGAAAATTTCAAAATATCCAAAATTTTACCCAACATCACTGAGCATATCAGCTATATATTTCCGTGCTTCTACGGCAATTTCATTTGTGAATTTATATTTATGTTCTCGATGTTCAATTAATTGACAATCACGACATGTTAATTTATCGCAATTCTCACAAAATAACGATAATTTCTCATGCGGATGTACAGAACAAAATAGATTATTTGATGAATTATTTGAGAGATTTTGATGTTCATTCAATCCATCTTCTTTTGGTTTTATTGTATGATCTTTTGTGATTTTCAACCTAATTGAACAAATAAATTATTATTTTTGGTGATTATTTGGAGATTTCAATTAGAATTTACCTCTGATGTGCTTGAACACAACTATCACAAATAAATTCACGGCAATCTTCACACCAACTAGACGCTAAAGCATCATCGCTACAACTACTGCATTTCAATTCAGCTAATTTCGAGTCTTCATTATTTGAAAATTCGGAAAGAAAATGATTTTCAATAATTTTATCGGATCCACAGGAAACATGACATTGAGAACATTCAACTTGACCTTAAATAATTATAGAGAATTATTAATGAGGATTATCGATTTATTGTTACACTTGTATTACTTCTATCAATACCATTATCATGATTCTCGTATATTTTTTGTGTTATACAATTACCACAGGCATTATGTAAACATTCTAATAATTTTGGATCATCATTCGGCGTTAAAACTTGTCCACAAAAAATACATTTGAAAATATAAGTCTGACGTGTTGTTGGACTTTCAATAAGATCCTCATTTGTATCACCGTTATTGTCTTCTATTGTTATTATTTTTGGCTCTTCTGGTGTTATACTAGCCGATGGATCTAGTTGTTGTTGCTGTTGTTCTTGTTGTTGTTGTTGTTCTAGCGGTGGTGACATTATAACCTCGTGATCATTATCATCTTCAACAATTTCAACATCTTTATCCGTATTATCTAAAGGAATATTATTTATAAAAGTATTTTCGTTACAAAACATCTCAGATTCGGCCATAATTCACATTAATTAATTAACAAACTAAGTTAAAAGATTAAATGAGGTGGTTATTATGACTTGTAGAACTTTTTTTTAATCAAATTTTTCACTAGATCAATGTTGATTATTTCAAAATTGAGTATTTATTAACTTTTGCCGAGAAACATTTGATTTTAGTTGAAAGTTATGAAAAAAAAAATATAAATAAGTTATTAAAATCTCCTCGAACCGCATCTACACGAATAATTGTTAACTTCCAATCAGTACCAACGCTATAGAACTAAAAGTACTTTAAAAGAGGGGTCTCGTTAGATTCTTGAATAATTGATGCACCACTTGGAGAGAAACACCTCATCGGTAATTAAATATTAATAAAAATCAATTTTCAACGTTACACTTAAAATCGATAATATCACATTTCTATTCAAATTGAATCGGAATTGCGTTTGAATTTAAATAGAGATCTTCGATCTGTTCTGTTGGCAATGAAAAATTGGCGCACGAAATGTAACTACAGCTACGCCATTTTTATTTGAAATTTTATAAAATAATTTTTATGAGATAAAAAATTACTATCATTTTGAGACAGTAGAATTTTTGTCGATTGTAAGTGTTTTAAATTGTTTGAGCTTAGTGAATTGATGAGTGGAAGAAGTTTTCAACCGGTCAACTGTCAAAAGTGTTGTAATTTCAGACACCGCCATCGTGAGTTTTTGTAAATTTTTGCGAAATTTAGTGAATGCTTCAAATTTCTCAAAAATTATCAATAAAATGACGAGGTAATCGATTAAATTTATTCAATTATTGTCGATAATGATTGTTTTTATTGTAGAGCAAATATAGAACTGGGTAATGTAACACCGCACAATATTAAACAGTTAAAACGTTTAAATAGCGTGGTCTTTCCTGTATCTTATAATGATAAATTCTATAAAGATGTCTTGGAAGCTGGTGAATTAGCTAAATTAGCTTATTATAATGATATTGTTGTTGGGGCTGTATGTTGTCGTATTGATACATCAGAAAAAACACGTCGTTTATATATTATGACATTAGGTTGTTTATATCCATATCGTAGACTTGGTATTGGTACATTAATGGTACAACATGTTTTATATTATGTAGAACAAGATGGAAATTTCGATAGTATATTTCTGTGAGTTGTATAATCGAAGTTTTATTCACGTTCAATTTACAATTACGATTGTTGTAGTCATGTTCAAGTTAATAATGAAGGTGCCATAGATTTTTATAAAAAATTCGGATTTGAAATTGTTGAAACCAAAGAACATTATTATAAACGAATAGAACCAGCTGACGCTCATGTTTTACAAAAAACATTAAGAAAAAAAGGACAAACTAATGGTAATGCAGAACAACATTAAATTGATGAATTATCGGTGATATAATAAAATGTTTTTCAATTCTTTTTTTTTATTATTATTATTATTAATATTATTTTGATGTTACAGTATTCAAAATTGTAAAAATTCGTTTCCGTTTTCTTTAGTTACAATAAACAAAAGTTTGGTCATTATAATAAATTTATCTACACCCACAATGGCCAACGATCATGTCCTCGTAAAATTTTATAATAACATTATTAAATTTATCGTAATACATGATAACAAGTGGATTATAATCAACTGGTACACAACATAACGTTTTTCTAAAGCCTTGTTGTGTTAAAATTGCCAATTTCGAATGGTTCGGTAATGTATTTGAATTTTTATAACATTTACCAAAACATGTGAATGCGGTGTAACCATCTGGCGATATTATGAAATTTGCATAATCGGACTTTTTAAAATCAACGTATAATTCGTGACGACGACAAGAGCCAGGTTGAAAAATCGATTCTCGATTATTTTGCGGATCTATAATTAAAGCATTAATTGATTTTTTTCCAGATTCAAACAGTCGATAATCTTACGAAATTGCTCGATATTATCGTATTTGACTAATAAAAACGTTCTCAAACTCCCATTATTACGATCTTCAAAATAACTAAAGTGATTCTCGTTCGGTTTAGAGATTGTTAATAATAAATTAATACGATCATTGGTACCATTTGAATTATTCAAAAGATTCTTTAGGTTGAAAATCTATTGAATTATTAATTCGATTAAGGAATTATTACCAAATGAAATATGAGCGATTACCTGCCATCCATTTTCAGCTTGTAATATGTAGATAACATTCAATAATTTATGCGAATCAGGATTAATTGATGTACTTTCAATTAAATGTTGATCCTCAATTCCGAAAAGTCTCAAAACTAATTGTTTTCCAATCGTATCATTATCGACATTCAAATAGAAATGTAACTCGATATCGGAAATGTTGGTTTTCTGATTCAAATTATGATTCAAGCCAGTCAAATTAAATCCAATTAAATTTGACTTTGGTTTTGTGTTGAATAAAACTCTAATTGGACCGAAATGAGTTCGACCATCCTCACTAACATTTTTCGACAATTTCTCGTATAATCTGTGGATGTAATTTGGTAGTTTCTCTCTTGTGATATTTCGCCCGTAATAATTCCATTCCGGATCTAGTAAAGGATAGTCGATTCTAATACCCTAAAATTTGTGAATTTTCCAAAATTTCCAAAAAACTAATAATAAATTACCTCTACTCGTTGTCTGCTCACGGAGATGTTTCTCAATTCACTCATATGACTGTTCGATGGATAATTTTCAATAGATCTATTCAAATTTACACGATTGAAGATTAGAAATTCATTATTTTTCTTGTTGACGTGAAAATAATACGTTTTACAATTGGCGAAAAAATGACAAAAAATCGTCAAAAGAATCAAATAAAAGAACATGTTTGTATGAATTCTAGCTGAATTGTGACCTAATAAGAAAATTGCATTATTATTAAATATAATCCAACTAAATAATAAAAATAGGAAGTTGTAATTTAATTTAAATTCCAACAATTTTTGAAAATTATCCCAATTCCGTTGGCGATCCTGCAAGTTAACCTCAAATTCTGACAAATACAAGTGGGGTTATGTTGACGAATTTTGAAATTTTACCATGGCTTTTGTAATAAAAACGGCAAAAACCGTCCGAAATCATTGGAAAAAATCGGTTTTCGCCTCAATTGCCCTTTTATACGGCTACGAATACACCAAAGAACATTTCGAGTGAGTATTTGAACATTTTTTTTGATGCGTTTAATCGATGTTTCTCTCCAAGAATCCAAGATTTGATGCGTGTATATTGCGAAAAAGCGGCACATTATGGTCGACAAACGATACCTATGCAGCAAGAACCAAGACAAATCACGGTAATTTTGAATCCGAATGCGAATAAACGTAAATCGTCCGATGAATTTGAGAAATATTGTGCACCACTTTTACATTTAGCTGGTATTTGTGTGAATTTGATCAAAACTGAGTCCGAAGGACATGCGAAAACATTAATCGATAATGTGAACAATACGGATGCTATAATTGTAGCTGGCGGTGATGGGACTTTATCGGAGGTATTAACCGGTTTATTGAGACGTACAAATGAGAATACAAACGGTTTGATACCTATTGGTATTTTACCATTGGGTAAAACGAATTCCGTTGCGAAAAGTCTATTTTTCACCAATGCGAATTTGGAGAAAATTCGAAATATAGCCGATGCTACTATGGCAGTTGTTGAGGAAATAACCAAACCGATTAATATCATGAGAGTTGATGTTATCGACAATAATGAAGATAATAATAGTAAACCGATTTATGCGGCTGCTGGTATCAAATGGGGCGCTTATCGTGATGCCGAATTCAAACAAGATAATTACTGGATTTATGGGAAATTTCGAAAATACGCCACATACATTTTTAACGGTTATAAAAATAATTTAACCTGGAATTGTGAGGCTTTGATCAATTATACATCTCCGTGTAGTGGCTGTTCGAATTGTTCAATTAAAACAAATCAAAATAATAATAAATGGTTTGATCGATTCAAAAAGCCGAAACAAATTGACGATAATCGAAATTTGATAAATCCAACTTGTAGTTTGATAACACAAAAAAATATTTCTACCGTTGATTTTAATTTGTCGGTGAGTAGAGAGGAAGATTCGCCTAAATTGTGCATCAGAATCGGTCCAAAAACTGTCGGCTACTTCGATTTTATCAGAGAAGGGTGGAAATCGGCTAAAGGGGAATCGAGGAATGTTGACGAAATTATCGAAGCTAGAACTGTGGAGATTCGGCCCGAAGTTGAGAAAAAATCTGAAGAAACCTGGTTTTCGATTGATAACGAAAATTTCGAATTGAAACCGATCAAAATAACGCTATTACCAAATCTAATTAGAGTTTTCTGCAATAAAACAATATAATTTATATGTGTTTATTATTTATTCTTTTAATAACGACATTTGCAATAACGATATAACTTGTATTGATGATAAATCGGCTAGTACAGCCTCTATATTCTGTAAATTTGTTACTTTCAATAGATTATCCCGTCGAAATACTAAAATTCCAACAGCTAACAATGGTATAATTTCCATTGAATCATAAGCTAAAATCAGATCCCATAAATTGAGTAATTGTTCAGGAGGCAGATAACCGCTAAATGCTCTCATTATCCACTTAATAACAATTTTAACGCTGCAATAACAAAAATGGCAATTTATTACTAAAAATCATCCTACCTTCATCTAGTTTCCGTGATAATATATCGCGTGTCCCATCAAAATCGTAGCTCACAATATAAACTACTACATCGCCATCTAGTGTTGACTTTTTGAATCAATAACTTAATGACATTAATTGGTGGCAATTGAGGTTGTTTTTGTTGGGACATCAGTTATATTATATTACTTACGGATGAATATGATGTCTCCTGAAATGATGCCACAAATACGGTTCGAAGCATTGCAATAATCGTTCGAATTGTAAACATAACGCAACAATACCTTGAGGATTTGGACATAAACGATGTAAACGATGAAAATATCTTACATAAAAAGCACGAAATACAAAATAAAGTTTAACAGGATTATCGTACAAATAACAAAAAGGAGCCGCTATTTGGAAAATCCCCAACAAAAATATACAAATTATAATCGAATAAAATTAATCAAGAGAATTTCCACTTACCGTACATAGTGAAACCATGAAATGGTATTATTCCGCTTGGTGGGAAAACAATCGTGTTTTCCGGTAAATTATGTTTACCTTTAATTGTTACTTGCATAAATCCAGGTTGTGTTGATAAATCTTTAAGAATTTCGGAATCTCGAGTAAAACATAACATGATCTAGAAAAATTTTCAATTAAATAGAATTTTAAACAACAAGAATCATTTACTTGATGAAGAACATCTTCGAATAAGAAATATTGATCATCATTGGATGCTGTCAAATGAATATCTTTGATTGTTAATTTATCCATCATTAGATCGTATTGTAGAACGTGTTGTTTCAACGTTTCAAAATAAGTATAATGCTGAAATTTCGATTGATTTAATGATTTATAAATTTAGATAGAAATGATTACGTATTCTTGGATTTCAACACCTAAGATTAGACTCCAAAATTTCGGCCGTAAACAATTTGGACAGCCCTTTTTGAGAAATTCCTGTGCTAAAGGTGCGTAATTTTGCGTCAAAACTGTCCCACCTAAATTAATACGTTCATTTTCGAAATTTGCAAAATGATACGATGAAGAAATCGATGAATAACAACCCAGAATTTGTTCACCCCTTGATAATTCCAAATATAAACTTCTCTAAAATAATTCGATTTTGAAATAAATTATTTTTTTTTTGTTAATTTCCTAATAATTACCAATTCGGTTAAATTTTTGACTTTCAACGGAATCTGCGAAAACTCCCATTTCGGAAAACTGTAAATCAATTGGAGATTACTAGACTTTCGGTTGGTTATTGGAAATTTCACCCTTTAGCTCTTGTTGTGGGTCCATTGAGGTTTAGTAGGACTTCTAGAAAATCTTTAGGAGCGTAAACTGGTCGATATTTGTGTATCTCAACCTCGAAACTGTTCAATTCGTTCCATTTGTTGAATAGTTCTTGTTTTTCAGGCGGTGCCCGAATTTTCGCCAAGGTTATTCCCAATTCTGTACACATCGAATTCAATGATTTATAAATCCGTTTATCCCATTGAATTTGGGCTTTGCGGAAAAAACTATCATAAGGTGTCGATACATCCTTCTTCGTTTTCATACAATGATAAATATTATTCTTCAAACTGCAATCTAAATTGTTATCTTTCATAGCTTTCAAAAGGCTATCTTTAAAATCATCACATTTAACACTGGATGTTGAGACAACTTTCTGGAAAAATTAGAAAATTATTTCTTTTAATTTATTTTTTTGCGGTAAGTTTAATACTGACTTGAATTTCGTTGTAAACTGATTCATAAGCTGGTGATGATTTAAAATATTCGCAAATTCTCACTGTTGTATGATGGATACTTTTCTCTCTTATAGTTTCCATTTTAACAACGCAAATTTAGATATACTGATAATTTTCTAAAAATGTGTCAACTATAAACAGGAACGATCAAAATTGTGTCAAATTAGTCGAAATTGTTGAAGAGTTGCTAGGCAATTATCGATCATACAAGAGAAATCATTTTAACATCTTCGATATACAGTGAAGCTAATCTATAGTAAGCACAAAGAAGCTCAAATCAAGTCAATTTGTGATAGATTACTTCTGCCATAATTGTTAACTTGTATAGTGAAACAATCTAACTAAGTGAACCCTTTTTGTTTTATATTTCATTGGATTAAATTCAAATTTCGCTCCTAAAATTTCGATATTCGCCATTTTTATTCCCCCACTTCTTGTCTGTTTTTTTGTTTCTTCGAAAGCGATTCTAGAACATTGTGATAGCGCCATCTATACAACAATCTCAAACGTAAGGGCCTTGGGCGAGTCCATTGTAAACAAAACGAGCGGTTGAAGTTCAATATAAGCTCTATACTTATTTCCACCAGATGTATGTATGTCGTAGCTAAGTTCGTATTGTTCCGAAATTTGAGAATTTTTTGGAATATCAGCCTATCTTTTTGAAAAAAGAAATTATATTCTGACAATCAGTCCCTTTTATTGTTCATCAATAGTTAAGGTAAAAATAGAAAAATTATAATATTCTAATTGAAAATTGAATTTAAACGACTTTTTTTGTAAAATTTCACATAGTAACTTGAGCCAATCGAAAACCAAATCAAGCGCCATTGATATAAAAAAAAGTCCGCTTCAATCGATTGAATGCAACTGATATAAGGCATAATTCATGGGAAAAATCGAATCTATTAACAATAATTATGTAAATAATACTCATTTCAATCATTAAAATTTGTAATTTTGGACCAATTTTAGGCTAAAACAATTGAAAAAGCTCAAACATGGCGCTCTAATTAAGTTGGACACCATGTTGTGTTACGTCACAAGACGATTTGTAACAAAATTCTGTAAGTATCAAAGACATACGTTCTAATTCAAAACTAATTTAGCCAAAACTGATTTTCATGGGCTTGTAAATCAGATATTTTTTGTATTGAAATACGTTTCTCAAATTATGATATTTGAATGAAATATTTTAATTATAAATTCCCGCCTATTTAATGTTTGTTAATATAATTGTGGTTGTTTTTGTGGAAAACTCATGAAATTGTCGTATTGTTTTTGTGAAATTGTTCATTTTTAAAAGGAATTTTTTTCTTATTTGTTACAATTGTTTTAAATTTAGTTTATTTAACCAACAAAATGTCATTAGAAATGCAAAAACAAAATAATGGTATTTTTTTCTGATTTTTTATTAGAATTAATCCATATTAATGAAAAAAAATTCAAATTATTTCAGCTGGGGAAGATGAATTTAATGGAAAAACAACAGATGACAACACAGGTGAAGGTAACAAAATTCTAACCTCAAAAATTGAGTTAAAATTGTGTTTTTCCCACAGGTAAAGAAACAATAAAGGAAATTGAACGTAATCGAAAACATTCTGATAAAGGTAGTTTTTTATTCATTTTCCATACAATTAATAAATTGCAATATTTATGTAGATTTAGATAATGCCGAAGATGATATTGATCCTCTCGATTTAATCGGTAAGTTCTCATTTTTCTTGTTGATAAATGAAAATATTAACAAATAATCTTGAATTATTTAGCAAATTGTAATGAAATCGGTGGCGATTTAATAAGTGATAATAGTGATGTATGGAAATGTAGTGATACAGATGAAGAAAGTTTTGTAAATCAAAAAGATGTTGGTAATCAATTGATTGATAATACAGAAATCAATCTTATTGAAGATGATGTAATTGATAAAGATTCGAATATGGGGGATAATCATGAAAGTAAAATTACACTAAATGATAATCATTCAAGTAATGAAATTGAAAATGTTGACGAACAGTGCAATAATAACAAAAAAGATGATAATATAAATATAAATGGTAAAAACAAAGACGAAATAATCATTTCTTCATCAGAAAACTCCCCTAATTCTAAAGATACAGGAGAGAATCAATCGAATAATCAACATAAAAGTGATGATGATAAAACTGTTATTATCAATGATAAAGGTGATGATAGTGGTGATAGTGGTATTTCGGAAATAATAATTCAAAATAATAATGATGAAAAGAAATCAAATGAAAATGATAAAAGTATTGAAGATAATGATAATGATGAAATGGATTATAGTGATTTTGATCCATCGTTGTTATGTCCTGAAGTATCAATGGCTGTTGATGAAGCTCCTGTAATTACTGAAAATAACACAAATAATAATAGTTCGAGTCCTTTGCCATATGAACCATTATTTTCGACATTTGTTGACGAAGTTACCGGTGCAGAAAGTGAGAATTATTATTATATAATCAATAACCTAATATTTATAACAATTGTTTTTAGTTTCTTTTAATTTAACACCAGAGGAACAGGAAACTAGAAATAAACGATATACGAGTGGTAAATTGTAGAAGTTATATTTAAATCGATGTTTTAATTGGTAATTTATTATTTTAAGCGAATCCCATTGAATATACGCGAATTCATTGTACAGCCTGTAATATACATTTAGGTAGTGCTTTAGAGTCCCAAAATAACCGTTTCGTCCATCCATTATTGAAAGTATTGATATGTAAGGAGTGTTATAATTTTTATACAAGTGGTGAATTTGAAAAAGATGAAGATGGTAGTGAATTGTATTGTCGTTGGTGTGGTCAAGGTGGTCAAGTATTATGTTGTTCAAAATGTGAATGTGTTTTTTGTAAAGTTAGTTTGAATTTAATTTTAATTTTTCAAATACTTTGAGTAATAATTTAATATTTATAGAGATGCATAAAAACGAATTTTGGTCGAAAAAGATTGAATGAAATTAAAGAGAGTGACGATTGGATTTGTTTTAAATGTATTCCATCGAAATTGAGCTATCAACGGATTGCCTGTTTCGAATTGTTTGAATATATTCGACGAGAAACTATGTGAGTAATTCAATTTTATTCTGTCATTTAAATTCTGACACTTTTTGTATATTTTATCGATTATAAAAAACTAAACTTTTTTTATTTGTAGACGAGCGGCTACTTTAAACGATCCAGAATTCCTGAGCACCGATTATTCTGTATGTTGTAAAATAATTAAACAAACAGATCAATTAGATATAAATATTCAAGATAAGAAAAAAATTATTAAAAAGAAAAAGAATGATGATCCTGAATTTGATCCGTTTAAAGAAGATCAACCTTCATTGAAAAAAATGAAAATTGTCCAACCAAAAACAACAGCTCCTTTAACCAATATCAATAATAATACTAATATCACTACGAAGATTTTGACGCCAATTACATCAATAACAACACCGACTATATTACAAACAACTCCAATTATATTACATCCACAATTTATACAAACAACACAACAATCACGATCTGTTAATAATTTACATCGGCCTCATATAATACATAGTCATAATTTTCATCCAACTACACCAACTTTATTCCAAATCAGACCAGCAACATCTTCATCATCAACAATAGTCACAACATCAACACAACAACAACAACAGATACCACCACCGTTAGTATATCGAACAACAATAGCTGATGTGACGAAACATGAATGGTTTGAAAAAACTGTTAGATCAACAGCACGTGTTAATTCACATTTATCATATACATTAACACAATTGAATAAAGCCCAATCACAAGCTGGTAGTTTAGAAGAATTAGCAGTTGTACATAATAAATTACAAGAAGTTTTAAGTAGTTCTATAAATTCATTGATACAAATACGAAAGAATTTAAGAAGTGAATTTATAACTGGTATAAAAAAAGTTCGATTGCCAGCGAAAAAAATTGATTCTAGTACTAATAATAATAATAATAATGATAATGATAATAATGATGATGATGTGATATTTGTTAGTGCTGGACCATCAACTTTAACAATATCGAAGCCTGTGATTATAAAAAAAGCGAATCCACCATCGTTTGTATCACTCAAAAATAGTAATAAAAATAATAATAATAATAATAATAATAATAGTAATAATAATGATGAAAATTATAATAATAATGGGAAATGTAAAGGTTTTCTAAAAGTTAAATCAGTATCCGAATTACAAAATATACCATCTGAATGTATTGAAATACCTGATGAACCGAATCGAAACAATTTAGGGAAAGAATCTGAAATATCGAATGAGAAAAATATTGAAAATATAGTAAAAGAATCTGAAAACGCATCCAATTTAGGAAAAGATAATAAAAAAGAAATATCACAAATTGATTTCAGTTCTTTTACATATAATTTAAATGATCCACCATCAATTGAAGTGAAACGAATGAAATCGGTTGTTGTTATTTTGAAAAGATCACCGTTGATCAAATGATTTTTTGAATAAATCATATTGACTGAAATATGGAATTTAAAGTATTTATTTGAAGTATTCATATTTTTTTTGTTATTGTAATGAACTGGACATATAAAAATAATTTGCTAAATGTCTTGATGACAATTTTGTTAAAATAGATTATTTCCAATACACTCTACTGATTGTGTAGGATTTTTTGTTTTTTTTTTGCCTCGAAATCTCCTACAACTGCAACAAAATTGGGCTAATTTTGGAATCAAGTCTATTGATCTATCCAACAAAACTTCTAAGGTAATTGAAACAATTGGATTCAAATCGAATTAAGGTAACGTTAATTTTAACGCAATCGTTCGCTTGAATTTAGAACTTTTCCAAACTTTTATGTGAAACCTCCATTACCCGTTAATTTCGTTATTATTTATCAAGTTCCGAACTTTTTCCTACCGAAAACACTTTTACATTATAATTTTCCATATGTGGAGAGAGCTGTAATTATTTCTAACACTTGAATAATAAATTCGATAATCATATGGTGAG
>JAZBGZ010000134.1:49766-60340 GCA_037414795.1 Stenodera caucasica | reverse complement strand
GCTAGTTTTGATTTTTCTATTTTCTCAATTCACTGGGTATTTCATTGATTTAAGTAATTTTCTATGAAGGGAACTTGATGACTGTAGTTTTGGGAACCAACTCTTCAGACAAATTTTTGATTTGAGATTTTTTTCCGAGGTCTTGGACGCAAACACCGGAAATGAGCTAACTTATTTATTAGCTACAGCTTTCGAACTATTGCTCTATTGCTGGTTTGGCAACGAAATTACTGAAGGCGTAAGTTATTGTTCTTGGCTCTATAAAAATTATTATTGCAAATCCAAATTTTAGTCCATGAATCTTTCCTTCGCTCTATACGACAGCGATTGGTTGCCAACAAATTTGGAATTGAAAAAACAAATGATCATCACTTATACTCGATTGAAACGACCAATTTACATAACAATTGGAACAGTAACACCACTCAATTTCACAACTTTTCTCACTGTAATGATTTTGTTTCATTGTTGATGTTTATTTGTTTTAATTTTCGGAATTTCAGATTGTTCGAGGAGCTTATACGTTTTTTACATTTTTGAAACAAAGAAACGGGATTCGGACATAATTTGGGAAATAAAACAATTGTTTATTAGAAAACTTGTTATTGATAGAATTACTTTAATTCTATGAAGCACTATTGTTTTAGCAGAAATTTTCGCACTTGGAAAATTATTGAATTATCATAGTCCGTTTATTATTTGGACTAATGATAATTTTAGCTGCCTTTACTATTGAATACTGCAAAATTATAATAATTCTATAAATACTTAAAATAATAAGTACAAAATAAGTTAAACTATATTAGAATATAATTAGAAAGATCACTTGAATTGACATTATTTCGTAGATTTGATAAAATTATTGTATTTACAAAGACTATTTACAAATAAACGGCAAGTTTGATTCTTCTTCAATTTTCTAATGGAAATTCATAAAAAAATTCGATTATATCACAGAATATCGTGCTATTGATTCTGGGATATGTCTTCTAATTTCCTGTAATCATTCAGTCTCTTCATTTCATGTTTAAACATAATTTTCTCCAGTTGTTATTGTTTCAGAACTATTTTTACCACGGATACATTTATCTCGATTTTTAATTTTTCGATCTCTCGCTAAATTATCATCATTATTATCACCAGTTGATTGTTGTGTTGTTGAACAATTGTTGTTTTGTGATGCCAAACATGACATTTCGATCATGTTCTGATTCTGGAAAAAATCCGAGCTAGAAATTTCTGGAAATAAGATGAAATTATCCTAGTTTTAGTTGTGAGTAAAATAACTAAATAACAAAATAAAATAAACAAAAAGCGAAATTTTCTTGTCGAAAATAACAATTTATAAATTCAATTAGTTGTTAGTCTAAGCAGAGAATCATTGTATAGAACACCATAATCGACAATTACAGTATTCTGGCTGCTAGCGAAATTTAGACAGCAAGAAAGCAGAATTTTGATATTGCAAAAGCTGCAGTTTCTACAAAAAAAAACAAAACAAAAGAGACAGAATTCAATTCATCGAAATTACTCACACACACTTAGAAAATTTGTGTGATATTCTCAACCTAGACTCGGAATATATTTCCAAATGTGGAAAATATAGAAGAATATAGAAAGAAAAAGTAATATGTACCTCACCTTGTTGTCAGCATCAGCTAACGGATTTGCTGTTATTGTTATCCTATTCGGTGTATTTACACCATTTACACGTGATTGATTTTTTGTATTCACAACATAATCATTGTCGACTTGGATGTGATGATCATCAACTCCGGGCTTATCTCGATCACCTAACAAATGAAAATTGATCACTTATACTGGTTGATTTCACAAAAATTCGACTATCATACTTCTAGTTTTCTTTTGTTTCCATTTTCGACAATATAGAAGCAAAGCGATGACTGCTAGAATAATTAAACCGCCGCCTACTACGACACTAACAGCTATAATTATGTAAAGTTTGCTGATACCAGCTGTTTCAACTGCTGCTGTTTGTGTGACTTGTTCGTTGTTCATCGCAAATGTTGTTGTAGTTGTTGTTGTTGTGACAACACCAAGAGTGCGAGCTTTCATTATCGAGCTAAATTCGCTAGCCGATTTCGATGTGAAACTCTGCAATTTTATATCGTAAACTGTATCCGATTGGAGATGCGATAAAATAAACGAATTCGTATCTTGACCATCAACGGTGGCTTTCATATAATCGGCGGCACTACTCGCTGATACATAGTTGATGAGGAAGCCGTTTACGGTGATATTCGGCGATGGATCACACTAAAAATATTTGTATTTTTTAGATTATTATTTGGTTGGAGTCAGTTTACTTACTTTCCAGTAGAGTTTGACGGCGGTCGAGTTGATGGGCTCCGTTTGAGTGATCATCGGTATCGGTAGCGGGTTTCTTTTGTCGAAATCCATGCGTCTTAGATAGAATTTGTCCGATTTGGGGCTATCTTTGTTGTCGTTGTTGCTATAAACGGCGGCAATACGAAATCGATACACATGATCCGATTTTAAATCGTTAACTTCATAACTGCGGATATGTGGAGCAATGTCCGGATTCGATGTGTTCCACGGCTTTGTTTTGCGTTGTTGTTCGTGTTGATTGTTGATCGGTCCCAAATCACGGTATTGTACTTTGAAAAATTGTATTGGTAAGCCTTGATTTGTTGGTACAGTCCAGCGTACCATAACGGCATGATCATTGAGACGTGTCACTATTGGTTTTGTTGGTATCACGATTTTCGGATGTTTTTGACTTTTGCGACTATTCAAATTTTTATTACTGTTATTATTATTGTTGTTGTTGTTGTTGTGGTGTCGATGGTGGGCTTTAGTCGGCGGCACAACAACATCAATACTGGTCGATACCGGAATAACTCGCACACTTATCGTATTATAAATTGTTTTGACGATATTTTGGGCGAATATCTGTAAATTGCCGGCGTGGCGTTTTTCAACCGGTCGAAAATAAATATGATTACCTATAGCTTCAATTGCGCTATCATTATTGACGGAAAATCCATTCAAAAACCAGCTAATCTGCGGCTCCGGTGTACCTTTCACAATACAATCGATATCGGCCTTTTGGCCTTGATTCAGATCGATCGTTACAGCTGTCATTTTACAATCAATTGTCGGTTCTTCATTATAGATTAGGGTGATTTGATGGCTGATCTCGCCGTAATTATTGATATGATGGCAAATATATGTACCATCATCATTTTCGGTGATATTGCGTATAATCAAGCCGCCTGATATTAATTCGCTACGTTCAGATGGTATTTGTCCCGATTGTTTCTTCCATATGACTTTCGGTATCGGATTACCGATTGCTGAACATTCCAAAAATACCGAATCGCCATTATTTATTGTATAAACAGTTGGTGGAGTTACAATAAAATATGGGGATTGCGGTCGGGCGTTATCCACAACTTTTAATGTTAAACTCGTATTCGATTTACGTTTATACTCCAAACTATATGCCGTACAATAATATTTCCCATTATTAATATTGGTTATGTTCGGTATAATTAGTGATTTCGATAGATTTGGGATTAAAGATGGGACATTGTTGTTTTCATGGGAATATTCAATGCTGGCTTCAGGATTCGATTGGGGCGATTCACATCGCCAATTCACCGTATTACCGCGAACTACCACAATTTCCCGACTTTGTTGTCTGGGAAATTCGCCCAAATGCGTTATTGTAATGCGCCATGGTATCGATGCAACAACTGATGCGCCATAATACGCCAAACATTGATAATCGCCGGCTGTTGAGCCATCAACCTGAAATAATCAATTAAGACTGATAATTAAAAATAAATCGATTATAGTCGGTTCAGCTGTGGGCCAACACCTATCACCGTTGTTATGAGATGATTATCACTTATTAATGCTGGCCCATGTCTGAACGCACTATAATTTGAGTTGAATTATACTTGAATCGTTAGATCGGATTGTTTGCGTTGTGATGTGAAATTGCGATTTGGAATGATTGAAAAATCGGATTTGCCCAAATTGATGATCACTTTAGGATTTGTTATGTCTTTCGGTGCTAACGGATAGAATTTCCATTGGAATTTATCGGGCTCGATATTCATCGAACATTGCAGAACTGTTTCGAAATCGATCGGTACGGCTCGAGAATCCGAATTTCGCACCATATATTCATGATCTAAATCCACAAAAAAAACGAATTAATTACCAATAATAATAAACAAATTATTATAATTACCTCCTAATGTGAATTTGTTGATAATTATAATGGTTATGAATATTGTTATAGAGAGATATTGTGGACCGTCCATGTTGATTCATCCCTGGAACAAAACTGTCGTGTTTTAATTTATTTAAAAAAAAAATAATAATATCCAATTTCGACCACCACCATTGAATTAATTAAATCGTATAATGTCAAGGGTTGATGGTTGATATGGCACGGAAAAGGAAGTTGAAAACCTTTTCTAGGGCGGATATGTGTGTATTGTTACTAGTGATTTCAATTCTAGATAAAGCCATAAACTTCAACGCACTGAAATTTGAGAATTTTAATTCAGAATTATATTAATTATTATTATTATTATTATTTTTTTATTTTGGTATAATTAAATAATTATAAGCATATCACGTAACGAATACCTGTTTGCTGATTTCCAATCAACACTGTGACAATATTGAAATTTTAATTTGTTTGATACGAGTGTAATTGTTTTATAATAGAGAGATTTATGAAATTAATTTATATTTCTAAAGGGGAATAATGGAAATATCGATAGAGGGTTAAAGTGCATGTGAAACAATAAAATACAAACTCACGTAGACAAATACAAAAGAACAGATTGAGTGTGACGCCCATTAAAACAAAATGTTAAAGTTAAATGTGATGAAAAAATTATTAAAACAAAGGCCTTTTCCATATAATAATAATACAAAGTTTTATAATCGTTTTTCTGATTTATATTTAGACTTAAGTCGATACAGAACAACAATTTTCGAATCTCTATTCTTAGTTTGGTATTTCCTGCAATAATTATGTATCTTGACGACGAAAAATACGGTTCGAAAGTGAGAAGAATCCAAAATTCTTGCAAAATTCGATCTTAGTGTCAAATTTGATTTTCACACTAATTCAATCGATTGACAACTAGAGATGGGAAATAGAAGAGAATATTGGCTCAAAAGATCGGGTCTACAGTATCACATCTCTACAGTGATTTACTCCATTCTGAAGGTTAAGACTGGCTCAAAAATCTAATCCCATTAGAGATGGGACTAACATTTGTTGGATATTCGAGTATTGGCTGTCATCAAATATGGAAATCATCAATAAAAGACATCTTCAACAGTTCTTATCTCGAGACGAATCAGTCGTTATTTAAGTTATTTTGATTGAAGGACATAATCCCTGATGATGATGATGGGAATATATCCAGACATGAATTTCTTTATAATTATAATGATTATAAATTTTAATTAGTGGCCGATATGTTCCATGTAAATTATATTTATTTAATACTATAAAGAATGTGGAATGTTAATCGAACAGGTTTTTGGTGTTTAGTGTGCAGTTGCAAAAGAGATTTTCAAACAGGTACCAACAACAACAAAATGATATTATCACGATTTGTGGTATTACCATATCTTTTTAGAACAGGTGTTGTGTCGTAAAATAATAATAATAATAATAATAATAATAATAATACGAACATCTGATGTTCGGTTTTATGGAGGTTCAAATACAGCATTCCAGAAAAGCCTTAAACTAGATCTCAGTATTTGTTGTTCATTCTGGTTTCTTCAGTTTCATAAAATGAAAACGCCAACGATTGAAAGATTGGTTTCTCTTCTGTCGAATGTAGCAAGAAAAACAGAAATACCTAGCAATTGCAACCGGAAAAGATTTATAGCATGGTCTGATTGTAAGCAGAAATGAAGCCTCAAACAATGGCCGAGAACAATAAAACCTAAAACCAATACAATAATATCAGACGTGTATTATAAATTATCTTGATCCGTATTAAATATGAAATGTTTCATTTTTTACAGCGGTTTTTCGAACAAAAACCAAGCATGATTCAGCAAATTCTCTATTTATTCATATCGAATATTTGATAATGGAAGTTTGAGAAATGGAGAGGCCTCATGCTAGGCTTCAGGTAAATTGTTCGAAAGCCTCTCGATAATATTTAAATTGTACAACTGAGAATTATTTAAAACTAGTAGAGATGTGCTCGATGGTTTTCAAATCAAAACGAGTTGTGAAAACAAAACAACTGCACTATAACTCTGCTCACATTATTATCAACATTTATTAAAGTAATTACTGAAACAAATTATATCCTGATGTAAAATAAACTAGCCATTTATAACAGGGCCGTAATTACAATTATAACTACCTTTAAACTGGTGAAGTCTAAATTTGATTTGAGTGAGAGAATTGATCAAAAATTTTCTGAAAACGTACAATTGCTCCCTAGAGGCAGAAAATTTGGTTGAAAACATCAAAATTTCACATCCAATTCTAATGAACGAATCGAATAAGTCATTTGCTGAAAATCTGTAACTGACAAACTCTGAAATTCATTCAGATATCTAAATTTGACTGAAAAACAAAATATGGTCTGAAAAGCGCAATTCTAGCTCAAATATTGGGAATTCTGAAGCTGAAAATCTGAAAACAATGAGAGATTGCTGAAAATATAAGTTCAGTCTGAAAGTCTTCAAAATTCGACTAGAAGGCAAAATATTACCTGAAAACCGTAAAAAGTTACTGAATAAGCGAAATTTTGGCTAACGGAGATTGGAAGTTTATCTGATATTTGCTGAAAAAATTTCAGAATTCATACAAGATCGTGATAATAACTGAAGAATTGATCAAAGCATCGAAATATCTACAAAAAAAAATTTTCTTGACATAAACGCATAAAATTAGAGAATGAATGGAATTCCAAGAATTCCGAATATATTGAGATATTCGATTCAAATCGGCTCATTAAATATGTGAAAATTTTAATGTCGACTGCAGGAAGCTGAAAAAATTGAGCATTTCAGGTAACTCGACCGGAAACATAATTCCCCAGCCATCACCAAAAGAAGTATTCCACTCAATTCAAAGAATAAAATTACCGAAAGATTAATGTTTGAAAGCAGATCGTTTCTTGTTATCATGAAAAAATAACTGCATCAAGAACATACCACATTCCACAACTAAAGTCGCCTTCACATGATTTATTTTATTAAAACAACAACCACAACAAAAAACAACACAATCAATTTTCTGTAATAACAAAAAAAAAATGATTGAGAACAATGATTCATTTCAAAGTAAATATTGTTGTTGATGATGGTGACGATGATAAAATGAAAAACAAATTAATCGATATTACAACCGGCTTTTGTGAACGTGCCTTTAGTTTTGAGCAAAACGTAAAAAACTCATCGTTAAATTGAGTTAAAAATGTCACCTAAACGACAAGAACGAGACGAAAACAACAACGACAAAGACAAAACAGACAGAAGGGTGGAAAAAAAAGAGTTGAGAAATAATAAAATGCATCGCCATAGCGGCGTAAACGGAAAGGGTGGACGAAACGATTCGAGTTTGTTCTGAGAAACAAAACTGAACCGGCCCCAATGTTGTTGTTGTTGTTGTTCAACTTGTTGGATTGAATTGTCAATTACCATAGTGGAAGGTGGAATTGTTCGAGGAAATAAAACAATAAATGGGGGCCCTTTTTATGTATGCGTGCGACTTGGAGTTGCCGTTCTGTACCAGTTGGGCTCAGTTCGGAAATATTTATTGGAACATGAGAGAGAAACTATGCACGCTGCTACAGGCCATGGCCATTAAGTAGGTAGAAAAACATGGGAACAGAGGCACAGAATTGTGAAATAAAAACAAAATTATAACAGAAAATGACCACAAATACCGGGTGAAAGCGATCATTTTCGACTCGCTAAACTGCAAATGATTTCAACTAGATTGTTATCATTAGTTTCGACTGGCCAAATTCGGATCCAATCAAACAAGATATAAGTAGCAATTTTCCCCTGCGGTATTTCTCGTCTAATTACAAATGAGATATCCAAACACCTGTTTCGTGTTTAGACCTCATTTTGGAATGCGCCCCATCTCTAACCTGTACTTATTACAAAACACCTTTGTCTCAACTAGATAGTCGATTTTGGGCCAATTGAATCGAATCGAAATCGGCGACTTCCTGAAATCTCTACGCCGTTTATTCTGATTTATTCCCTCATCTTCGGTAGAGGTGGAGCTATTTTTAACTTTAGTGCGACATTAATAACAGGCTGACACCCTGCCAGGTAAAACAAACCTCTACATTCTCCTTCATCCAACATCATTAAAATTATACACGATTAACGGACCGTTCGCTTCGTTCTTTAACAATCGAAAAACAAGCACACAGAACTTTTTATTTATTTTCGAATTTATACGCAAATACGCAAACATTCGTAGATACAACACCAAACACCTGTTTGATTTACTTGAATATTTGAACATAAAATTTGCTAATTTATGCTTGGCGGGAAAATTATCGACGACATTACGATTTAACAACTTCAAATATTAAACAGCTTTTGTACTGAAAGCCGACTAATTTATTTAAATTGTTAGAAAAATGATTCACTGAAAGCAAAAACTCAAATAGAATAGATGTTAGTTAGATTTCTCTCCGCTTCCTTCTTTCTCTAATTAATTCTATTATTATTACTTCTGTTGTTTGTTGATCAAGAAGAGTTACTCTGTGGCTTCACGAGCGATCAGGGCCGGCCGTAGGGGTGGATATGAGTCTAAAGTGGTGTTTTCAATGGAATTGGACCAAATTTCCAGAAATTGGTGAAATTTTTGAGATCTCTTATCAGAATTTCGGTGCTCCCAAAATCGCATTTCCCGGCTCCTCACGTTTTTCTTATTCGAACATATTCTCAACTTCTTGATCAATTTTTTGATTATCCCAGTTTTAGAGCAAAATTTCGACAGATTTGATTTTCAGTAAATATTCCATAATTTCGAGTCAAAAACTGATCATTAATAAATAATTCGCTGCCGGGCTTTATTGCGGAGAAGGCCGGCCCTGCGTTCGATATTAATACAATTTGAAAGATGAAAGGTTTGCCGGATAGCCAAGCACGAATGCTATGCGGACACTGCTAATTAACATATGGTATCATTAATGCCAAGCCATCGTCCATCTTGCAACATTAACCCATACCAAATCGGGTAAACAAGTAGAGATGTAGATTATTGAGGAACGTAGAGCAGGTTGGTTTGGTAACCAACACGTGTCTTATCTCTATCGGAATTTTCGGCGTTTTTTTGTCTTATTCCGAATCGGTTTTTTCAATAATTACATCTCAATGATTGCTGGGAATTTTTGCCATCTCCAACTAATCAATCGATTAATGAGACTTGAAGGATTGTCGAAAGTGACTAAATTTAGATGAGTTGTATTGCTCGAAATTTATTATTTTCGTCACGCACTAATTTTCAGGGAAAACTCTAACCAACGTTTGGCTGTTGGAAAATACTTGAACTCAAAATTATGAGATTTTTCAAATTGTCCCGAATATTTCCCGAGTTCGTGTTGCTTTTCCCAAGACTTTTGATAGCCGCATTGCGATCTAAATCGGAGCCCATGAACGTAATTCAAATGAGAATTGTATGACAGTTTATATAGTCCGTTTAGTTATAAATAGATGGGACGTAAATAAACACAATCATTATGACATTCGGGCTAGATAAATGGATGCTCAAAATATTCCGTGACAATATAAATCTTGTAACGTAGTTTTACACGATGAATGATCGAAAGATTGTAATACGTTAATTTCGTTGTTAATACTTTCAAATCCCCATCTCCATCTATCATATCAAGATGAATAGAACAAATAGAAGAATTGGAAGTAGGAATAAAAGTTGATTTTTGTATTGGATGAAACAACCACCGTACAGTCCAGTTATACTAACAACATAACAACAACAACAACAACAACCTCTATGCCCCATCATCTCGACTTGGGAGTGTATTCTGCATTCTTCAGGGCCGGTACCAAGAGATCTTGGTGCTATAAACTCAACTCCGACTGCTATCTCGATATTGTGGCGCCGATGGAATTCTCACTTTTATATTATTATTATCATCGTCCTGTTCTTTCAACAACAATCAAAGAGAGGGCACGAATAAATAATAATAATAATAATCATGATAATGATAATAATGAAGAAAGGGTCGTGGGAAATTAGAATATTACCATTCAGGTGTGCGCACTGCCCACATTTTTAACACCACCTGAACTACAACAAGGTGGTTATTTTACCCCGATTTATAATCGTACGGCTGGATGACTTTCGAAAATTTTTAATTGAAATTCCGATTCTTTGTTTTTCGTCTACCTGTGAATATTTGACGTTTCTAATTATAATTTCGTTGTTGTTATTAATTTGATGACGCTTCATTTTGTTGTTTCGAATTTTCCCGGTGGGAAATTCGATTGAACAGGTGGAAAATTGATGGAAACTTTTCGATATCATCGCTGACAGG
>JAZBGZ010000134.1:33687-47292 GCA_037414795.1 Stenodera caucasica | reverse complement strand
CAGGAAAACTGTGAAAATATTCGAGTTTGTTTGAGTAAGAAAACTGTCTCAAATCTGGATAACATGAAAATTTCATCAAAATTTCCCTTAGCACCGGAATTTGCGCCAAAATAAACTAGAAATTTTAGAGCTGAGCCAAAATATGAATAAAGCAAAATATTGACTTTACTTGGCTGAGAAAATTTGGACGCAAAATTGCGAAGAATCGATTTGACTGAAAGTTAAAATTTACGAAAAAATGTTGAATTTTTGGAGAGAAACAGCGTTGGAATTCAAGAAATAATTGAGCATCATTTTTATCGAGACGGCGGATTTATCATTCGAGACCACTGGAATTTCAACTGATCGATCATCAATGAAAAAACCATTTAAATATGAAAAGATTGAATAAAAATAACGAAGCATTTATGGAACAGGATATTGGACGTCTTTCATCATCACCATCGAATTCCACTGCTTCACAATCGGCGAAAATTTGCATAAAGTTCGATTAAAAATAACCGAAAGTTAAAATCACTACTAAAAATACTTGTAGAACTTGTTCGACAAGACAATAATTGGACCACGAAGTTGCGCTAATCTACATATTGTCGAAAAACAAATTATAATTAGAGGAAAATTGCAAATTGTGAGCAACTCGTGCCAAGTTTGTTATTCTAATTTGGATCGACACAGATTCCCGGATTGTTGGAAAATTACAGGTGGTATTTATCGAATATTTCGCAAAATTGACTAATTTCGAGTAAAAATCCTTACGTGTTATATTTTTGGATGAGATGTTTGGAATATTTCTTATGATTCACGAAAGTTGAGGCTTATGATCATCTTTCAATATAAATAACCGGAGTTTGTCGAGTAAAATCACTTACAAATTGATATTGCGCTATTATAGTTTTTTTTTTTATTGTAAATTATGATCAACACCACGTTCACTTTGACTCAGAAAACACCTTCAAACAAGCCGAAATTATTTGTTTATGTTCATAATAAAGCTACCTACACAACATTTATGAATATTTCGAGAGTAAAACCGTTGGAAAGATAAGATAAAAAAAAATTACATCAGATCCTAAGCGTTTTGTAGCAATTTATTATCAAGCAAGAAATAAAAAATAATAGTCGAGGGGAAACGACCCAACTGAAATGTAGATTAGAGCGGTAAATTCTGTCAACATATGAATTGCCATATTCACTAAACAGAAATTTTCCCCAGGATGATTTTCGATATAAAATCTGTGTTATTGTTCCGAAAATGATGTGAGAAAAATTCTGGCATACACGCCTTATTTTATATCGATAACGCCCACATTTATCGAATGGAAACGAAAGTTGTTGAAAAAATCATCCACCTACATGTGAAACTTGAAAAGTTTCCCTCTTCTTATCCGTCAACGACTGAATATTCGCCATTGTCTAGATATGGCTTCGAGTCGTTTAATTACTCATCCGCCATCAAACTTGACCAACACAATGGTTGGAATTCTTTTTTATCATCGGAGAAGCTCAAGGATGGAGATGATTCCAATACAGCTTCGTTCAGAGGATTAGCGCTGGATTAGCATTTAATTTTAAAAAAATTCAAAATCAAACAAGATTTATACCGATTCAAAATAGCTCAGAGTTATCGAAATCGAGAATTTCGGAATATTCGTCTTATCTGTGGAAGGCATTAATTTTGAGGAATCATCGGAATTTTTCGAAAGGATCGAAATTTACCTGTTTTTCGGTAGTTTTGTGCTACTTGAACGTCAAAGAGCCTATTGGAAATAGTTCACGGAAATACACAAACAGATTGGGCGTATATTAGAAAGGTGTTTACAAAATAATCACTCAACCTACGTTATTTTTATTGACAAGAAAGGCTCTTATTGTGCTAATGTCCATAAATAAAAATTCCACTACTTTAATCCGATAATTGGTCTAAAATTGGAAATTTTCGACATCAATTGTTTACTCTGATTAGAACTGAGAAGAATTCATATTGTCAATTGGTGATAAACTAGCCTTATCAAAGGTCGAGAAACATCCGCATTTCCGTATCCTCCAACAGATTACAATTTGTTTAATTTAATTATTATCGACGTAAATAATTCGATTGTGGTTTTAATGAAGTTATTTGCAAATAAATTCAAATTGATCGCAACAAATGATTCATTATTTTTCCATCAATTCCAGTTAGATGACCATTAAATTATGATTGAAACAAAAAAACAGCTATGGAGTTATTGTTGAAAATTACAGTTCCTGTAATTTACATTTAACCGAAGATGGTGAAACTTGATATTATAATCAATAAATAATTTTAATTTCACATATTTCAAGAATTACAAGTTAATTTTAATAAATGAAATACGACCGGTTTCGTTTCAATAAACAAAATTGATGAATCCTGACGAATTATTCACAAAATAATTATAGGGGGAAAATGTTGATTGTGATGAATGGGAAAAATTAGCTAGAAAACAAGCGAAATCCATCATGAATCGTGAATTACCGAGACAATTGATAAACCATCGAAAAATTCATGCAATAATGATGAAATTGACTGTAAATTAAAGCAGCGGTTCTCAAGCTATTAAAAGCAAATGGGGAAAGTCTGAAAATTTCGGTGGAAAGCTCTAGCATTTGGATGGGAAAAGATCTTTAAGATTGTCTGGAAAATCTAAAAAAAAATTAAGGGAAGCAAAACTGAAAGTTCTCCTGTGAATAACTGAAAATAGTTGTAGATTTTCGTGAAAAACGTGAAAATTTCATGAATTATCGAAAATTAGTGGGTTCGTTTCGTCATAGTTCGAGGAACAGGAATCTGAAAACAAAAATGCTGAAAAGTTGGTGGACCAAATTGGAGAATTTTTTGAAAAATTCGATACATCAACGTGAAAATTTGGCTGAACACTCGATATTCCGGAATTTTAGCCGGAAAAATCGCTTTTTCCTCGATTATCTGATCAACATAGATAAATACTGCTGATAAATTTGAAATTTGCAAAAAATTTTTCCACTGAAACAGAATTTTGGAGAACGTTGAAATTGTGAGCATTTGGCTGAAAGTTTCTTGAATTGCGCTGAAAACGATTCGAATGTGGGAAATTTTCGGGAAAAATCGAGGTCCACGGCCATCTTATTATAAATTATTCATATTGCAATGTAATTTTCCATCAAACGTTTTCCGCTTAGTATTATTAGTATTACTCGAAGCTCTATTATAATCTTGAATAATATCAGAAAATTATTTCGTAGCCTGCAGAATTTGAATTTAACAATTTATTACATTTTCTGATTATAATGAAAATTAGTTACGTTCTTCATGGATGAATTCAACAATCGATATGATTTCAATGCGTAATTTTTTATACAAATAAATAAATTGATAATAAATTCCAGTCAATGGGTGTTGTTTGGCTCGTCAAATTACACCGAAATCATGAATCGAAACAAGATTATAAATTGCCACTTTAATAAGACTTTTCCGTTATTTTTTCCTTTCTGCGTTGTCTATTGAATTGGATTTCAATGGATGAAGATTATCGATTTTTTATAATGCTACACGTTATTATAGCCTCCATCTATTTGTAATTTTCTTCTTTTATAATATTCGATTAGTGCGAAAAATCAGTAAATAAAATTTAATGAGACACACAAACAGTGAATGGAAATCGAGCAATAAAATTATTCGAATTTTAACAAAAGCTAGTTTATAATCGTTGAGCAACACACCTGGTGGATAAAGGATAAATATGCATTTTCTAGTTTATGAAAAATAGAAGTACAAATGCAACAACTTTCTGCATACTACATACTACAATATACATATGCAGTTGCATGTTTTTTCGTATACGAATTCCTAGAAATTTGTACACTCCTCTAATTACTTTACAACATGTTCTATCAAGTGTGTAAAATGTTGGAATTTTAATCTCTCTTTATATTCGACAAAAAAAAAAATATTTGAATTGTTGTTTTGTTGTTGATTCGTTTCGTCTTTTCTTCTTGTTGTTAGTTGTTATTAACGAGCCGTAGATATTTTAAGCTGCTCCAACACACATATTGAATGTAGAAAGAGCTATAGACTAGTTGGCCAAAAGGCATTCACATAAAACCGTACATTATATTATAAGTATAGATAGTTTCTATAATGAAGAGGAATCGAGGCAGAAGAACAAAGATAGCGATCCTCCAATTGTTGGTTTCTTCGAAACAACTAGCAATAATAATTAAACGATCAATTGTAATGATCCTAGAAAAAACTACAATCAAAAAATATTAGGATAGATCCCGAAAATTCCCAGCCAAACGCCCATATCTCCATCTTCTTCGATGATTATGACAACAACAACGAGGCATATTTATTGGAGATTATTGTGAGAAATGTCAATATTGATCCGTTTAGAATTTAATAATGAAATTTTTATCAATTATACAGTATCTTTAATAAATAAATAACACGTCTAAAGACGTGTCTAAGAATATGAATTATTAATAATTTATTCTAATTACGATTGTTTATTTATAATATTGGAACCGATTCGTCATTGGTAAATGTCAATAACTAAATTTGGTCAAGGAATGATTTTCAATTATAATAAAATATAAAAATTACATAGACAAATTGCTTCATTAAAATAAATCTAGGCTATATATGGGCGTTGTATTATCATTATTTATTTGTTTATTAATTATGTAATTGTATCTGAAATCTTAGAAAAGGTTGGGCACACAATAGAATTAGAATAGATTTTCTATCAATTAATTTTCGTTGATATTAGAATGGGAACAATCGAGCTGAATCCGCCCCTGTTGTGTTCGTTGTAAATTTACAATCAATAAAATTTAATGAAATACTATATTGTTATTATTATTATTGAAACTTTGTAGAGTTGCTATGCGATAAATTTGAAAAGTAAATTTTGAAAACGATTGAAATTATTGCATTTTACGATTATTCCCTATAAAATTTGACGTAACTCTAACCACAATTACCAAATAATTTGTCAAAATATATCAACTACAGTAAAATAGTGATAATAATGATAATAAATATAAAAATAAAATAAGAAATTATTATTTACAAATTACTAAATTACATATTGCGATACTGATTGTGCGTATAATGGGGTATCTTTGAATTATTGTGAGAATGTGCCTTTAATTACAATAAACAATTGACGAATTGGCGCTAAATTGCGAACGATTTGTAGAAATTCCAATAATTCGCTTGAACAAACTAATGATTTATTATTATAAATCTATTATTTAGTAATAACATTGATAACTATATTGATCTCGAGTTATATTCACTCATTAATTATATGTATATGATCGAGGGTGGCTTTGCAATTTTAGTATAAACAAAAATAATAACTCACCTATATCAACACCGTGTTTTCTTGCCTTTTCCCCCCAAATATTCAGTCACTCAGACAACAATTTCAACAAAATAAATAAATGAAATCTTCCATTTTCTTATCACAAATAAATAATTCCAATAATTTTAATACATGTTTAATTCATTAATATTCATTTATAGATAGTTATTTATTTTAAAAGGAAGCACTATCGTTTCAAGTCGCACAGCCAAGCGGCAAATAATGTTTTGTTGTTGTTGTGTTGTGTTGTGATTGTTGTTGGAGACTATGACGGGAACGAAACTCCACCACAAGACCAGTTCCACTGGTCCATTACAAGAAGCCGGCAGGTGTACCGTCTAACAAAGATAAGAAATCTTGATTGAGATTGATTAGAGTGAGATAGTAGAAGTCTTGAGAAATTTGTGTTAAAATTGTTGCATAAATGGAGAGTTTTTCTTGGAAATTGAACGAGATTGTGGGGGCATCGCCCACATCAAATACCAACCAAATTTTGCTTTCTATTCGCCAGAATCAAGGATTCTATTATTTTTCAAATGTTTCACTATTGAAAATTATTACTCATAAAGTTGCAGTGAATCAGGATTCCCAATAAATTGTTTTTGGAAATAAAAGAAGTTACATCGTATGGAAACAAACTACGCCTAGCATGTACGCAACACAGAATACACAAAGTAATAAGTCTAAATTATAATTCAAATTATCAATTTATCATTGCAAGAGAATCTTGTTGCTCATAAATTATCCAAAATTAACTCCATATAATATCAAATCAATTGAAAAAAATCGTTTTTAAAAAAAACCATTTCGCGCTACTACTAGTAGTATTGGAATATAACCCCAATTTATATCTAACCTCAATTGCCAAAATATTTGAATATTATTTAGAATAATCAAGTATAGACTTCAGCTAAACTTATTTCGTGCGATTTTGTTGTTCAGTATTCATCTGATTCGCTTTATTGCGTGTTTCAGGTACTGCACAATTTTTCTTAAGGTAATTGCATTGTTTTTCTAGTATTTCTATTTACTAAACAACTGCTTGTGATAAGATTTAAGATATGGATAATGAGCAAAGAGTACCTGCACTTCATTCAAATGAACCTGAACCGACTCTTGAGAATCTCAACTATTACGAACAAAAGGCTGAAGAATTCATAAGTTTAGGACTATGGCCCTATGCATTCACTTATTATAACACGTATTTCACTCATTTACACAATCAAAACAAATCATCATCACTATTATCACAAGTTAATTTCACAAAAGTAGCGAATCGTCTAGTGCAAATTTACGAAGGTGTCGAAAATGATGAACATGTAGCCAAATGTTTATTACAAATTCTAAATTTATTACCAGACAATGCGATTGTATTGAATCTACTTGCAGTATTTATGTTCAAGTGAGTCGTTATTTTCGATTGTTGGTTTAGTATTAATTTAGTTGTTATTGCAGAAAAGGTGAGTTCAATATTGCAAAGAAATATCTAGAGAAGACTCTATCGTTACCGATTAAATATCTATCAGCTGAGAAGAATTTATTGCATGTGACTTGGCACCAAGTGCCCCGTTGGCATTTCCGTATGTTGAACGATAAAGTCCGTAACGAAGCTTTCTATCAAGCAATTAGTAAAGCCGTCAATTCTAATTATACGAACGTCTTCGATATTGGTGCCGGTTGTGGCTTATTAACATTAATAGCCGCATCTGCTAGTCCTTCAACGAATGTCGTGGCATTTGAAGAAAACCAAATATTAGCAACAATGGCACTGTCACTAACTGAAATAAATAATGTTAGAAATCGCGTTGAAATCCATACTAAACATTCAACCGATTTCCAAGAGAATATACATCGTGGTAATTTAATTGTAACGGAAACTTTTGATGTTGCTCTATTCGGCGAACATGCAATTACCAGTTTATTAGATGCAATTAACAAATTTATGGATGGAGATAATTTCAAAGTGATACCATCATCAGCACGCCTATTCATTACTGGTATTGAAAGTTGGAAATTATCGAGTCGTTATCGTTTCGTACGAAAATTGCCGCAATTAAAATTGGATAATATCTGTATAAGAAGCATAGATAATGAGACTTATGATGGTGAATATTTAACGAAAGACAATTGTAAATTTATAACGCGAACGAAGATGTTTTTGAACGTCAATTTGAATAATAAATCACAATTATTGAGTTTATTGAACGATTCGATACAGTCATGTGAATTGGAATGTATAGAAAATGGTTCAATTGATGCATTAGTTATATGGTTCGATTTGAATTTAGATGACGATATAACAATATCGACAAATCCAAATTTGGATAGTGTTAAATGTTGGGAACAAGGTATTTTCTATTTATCCCATCCAATAAATTTGAATAAAGGCGATAAATTGATTGTGGAGCCACAATTGAAAGAAAACCAATTAGATTTTTCAATAAAGAATTATACGAGTGAATGTAGCCAATGCTTTCAAGTCTCTAGAGAGATAATCACGTTTCTTAACGATGAAAAATTGGTTAATTCTATAATAAATGCTGTTAATTTATTTGAAAATTATAATATTACAGTTGTAGATTATCATTGTTTTCCGCTATTTGGATTTTTGATGTGTAAAAATGGAGCTGATGTTAATTACATCTATCACAATACAAACGATTTAAATCTAGTCGATTATATAATAAAAATTAATGAATTGGATGTCAATAAATTCGTATCATTAAATCAACGTGATGGAAATGATTATTTAGCAATTTCGAAAAACATCGATATTATTATCTCCGATTTGATACATGTGGATGGTTCATGGTTCCGACAAACTCTACCCGATGAATTATTATTGAAATATAAACCGACGATATTACCGAAAGTTGTGGTTGTTAAAACGCAATTAATCCATTCACCGTACATTGATTTTTGTAATAAAGTCGATGATGGCAATTGTTTCAATTTCGGAATTGCTCAATATATGAATCAATATACGGTAAAATTAATTATAATCAATCAATTCGTTAATTGAGAATTAATTTTGTAGGGTACGGAACATCCGAATTTGGAAAATTTCAATTACACGACTCTATCGAATATTGTTGAATTTGATGTTAGTAGTTTTACTTGGGATCAGTTGAAACAAACAACAAGTGTTATAATTTCCGGTATAATTAATGCAATTTTAATTTGGTACGATATCAAATTTACTGATAACGCTGATAGTTTTTTTACCACTTACGATAGTACACATTATTATAAAACTTGTGTTATTTTAACGAGTCCAAAAATTGTTGCTAAAGATGATATAATATCGATATATTTAGAGAGAGACGATATTTATCTGAAAATTTATTGTGATGATTGATGGAAAAAATTGTTGATGAAGTCTGTGATTTTCCGGTTTAACTTAATCTTATCGATTCGAAATAAAAAATTCGATTTAAAATAAATTACGTTTTTATTACCCTTAATATTTCCTAGTAATTTGGCGAGTCACCATGTCCCAATTGTCTAACAATTGAACTAAAATTTGTTCTAGATCACAGTTTACTTTTAACATTAAGTAGAAATTCGTTGATGTGCGGACTAACGACTTCCGGCGTGTTATTATGAACATCGTGACCTCCTTCAACCTGCTTGATTGTAAAATTGTCATAGTCTTTCAAAAGTTCTAGAAATTCTTTCATAGACATGATCTGCTGATAGGATTCACTCGCCAATAACATCAATACAGGACATTCGATTGGTTTCTTCCAGAAGTTCTCCAGTATATAACGGAGATCATGGAGTGGATTAATTATTTCTTTTGTCCGTTGATCCATCGTGAATTTATAAAGACCATTACCAGCTGGTTCAATTGCACGTTTTATCAAACAATCAGCCGCTTCCGGTATTACATAGCCGTATCGACGATTCTCTTGGATACGTTTTAGGGCTTCGTCAAATGTATAAAGCGGTGGTTGGCCTTTAGAGATTTTATTATAAATTTCAATAGTCGAATCGAATTGGTGTCGTAATATTCCATTAAATCGTCCCGATGATATCGGAGGCATATGTATTGTATCCAACATAATCAACTTCTCGACCATTTCTGGATATAGTTGAGTAAATAAGAATCCAATTTGACCACCATAACTATGTCCAAGTACCACATATTTCTCACGTTTAAAATGCAATGCTACAAATTTATAAGCGAAGATATTATTGATTGAATAATTTGGAAAAAACGGTGGGAAATGACTAGATTTTCCATGACCAGGCAAATCAACAGCTACATAAAAATAATTTTTTGGCAATAATGGAATTAGACGATCAAATGAACCAGCATTATCCATAATTCCATGAAAAGCCAAAACTATAGGACACTTTTCATCACCCCAAGTTTTTACTACAACAGAAATTTATTCAAAAATTAAACATCAATAATGGTGCTTTATAATTAGAGAGTAATACCAGCAAGATGGCCCCAAGGCACGGCGATTTCGATTTCACCTGTTTTCATTCTGATCACACTTGTTTTTGAACTAATTCGCTAAATTAATTGAACTTAAGACTTTATACTACCAGAAAATTACAATTAAAAAATTTCCAATCATCTTATCATAATGGTGGAAAAATCTGAATGAAAATTTTAATCAATCAGATTCAATACTTCTCTGGGCCAAAACAAAAGCTGGTCGAGAACATCACGTGATTCTTATTTGAAATACATTTACCAATCAAAATTGTTATGTCTCATAGATAATTGATAGAACTTACTCATTATATCGCAATATTTTAATTAATTTCATAACCTATAATCATACGTGTGTATCCACATATATATAATAGTAATATATATGTGTATATCCGTCAATTTTGGGGACTTTAGC
Source organism: Stenodera caucasica (assembly GCA_037414795.1). Taxonomy (NCBI): domain Eukaryota; kingdom Metazoa; phylum Arthropoda; class Insecta; order Coleoptera; family Meloidae; genus Stenodera; species Stenodera caucasica. The sequence goes on along the minus strand of JAZBGZ010000134.1, from coordinate 37,061 downwards.
TCTAACTGTTCACTTGTTTATGTTTATGTTGGCAAAATGAAGTTTCCTAAAACATCACAAATGATGCGTTCGCTATGTTGGTGGATAAGTGAAAATTTTCCAATAATTTTATAAATGAAAAGTAATAAAATTCGTTAATTAATATAAATAATTAATTTAATTAACTATCAAAATGAACGGTACATATATCAAAATTCACAGTTTTTAATAATTCCATCAGGATAATTTATTGAAATTGCATGCTATTTTACCAATAATAATTAGTCTTTGTTATGTCTAATTATAAGTAGATTAAATTATTTATTTATATTCAATTATAGATCGATATAGTGTAGTTCTCTACTAAAACTAAATCTATACGTTGCGAAAGTTTAAAATAATTAAGTTTTGTAATAATTAATTTTAAGGTTATAAACTTTGATGTATTCATTTGTTGTTTTTTTTTGCAGTGTATACTATGCCAGGTGTACCAGATTTAGGAATGGTATGGATGGGTGCTGGTCAACCAAATCCCGAAATGTCTATGGAATTAATGCCCAGTGATAATTCTGATATGTTAATGGAACATGATAATCCATATTTTACACCATCAGTCCATAGTATGTCGAATCAATCTATGGAAGATATGAATACAATGCATAGTTCATCACAATTGGTAAAGATAATTTTGAAATTTTTACAATAATTAATCGAAATCATAAATAAATTAACCATGAAGAAACAAATACCAAATCGATTGCTCATGAATTTATTATTAATCACTTGTTTTTTCATGGTCATTTATAGAAATTTCATTAGATAATTGATTGATGTTGGTTTTTTTTACGGTTAGGATTCAATGGAGAATTTAGATATGATGCATTATATTGATATGAAACATGAAAGTAACGACTCTAGTTATACAGAAGAAGATAATTCACAATCGGTTTATATGATAACAACATCAACACAAACATTGCCTTATCCAAATCGTAAAATAAAACCAGTTAAACATCCAGGTCTTGTATTGAAAACGCCAATAGCCTACCATAGTAATACTGATCCATCTGTTATACCAATTCAAAAAGATGGAATAGGTAATTTATATTTAGAGTAATTTCGATTATTTTTATTATTAATAATTATTTTATAGCTGTATGTGAGAAATGCGGTGCAATCGGTGTGAAACATGCATTTTATACAAGAGAACGTCGTTTTTGTAGTATGGCGTGTGCACGTGGTTATAGTGGTTTAATACCGGAACCATTACCATTTTCGAATCAACAAACACCAGAAACTCATCATTTTGCTAAACACCGATTTACATTAAGAACCGAAGATGATTATATAAATACAGTAACTGATCAGGAATTACCGCAATTACCACCACCACCACTACCAACATTACCACCACCACCAACAACAACAACTCCAATTATACAACCTTTAGAAGAAACATTACCGTTAATTAGACGAAAATCATCAGAATTAGCAAATTCTCATGATTGGGATACCCAATTAAATGATCAATATTTCGTAGCAGCACCAGTAACATGTTTCAAACATGCACCAATGTCTGATATATGGGAGAATATAATGGTTGGTATGAAAGTTGAAGTTGAAAATACTGATTGTGATAATGTATCAGATACATTTCCTGATTCATTTTGGGTAGCAACTGTATTAAAAATTGTTGGTTATAAAGCCTTATTAAGATATGAAGGTTTTGGTACAAATGATACAAAAGATTTTTGGGTATCATTATGTTCAAATCAAGTACATCCAGTTGGTTGGTGTGCAACTAGAGGTAAACCATTAATACCACCAAAAACAATTGAAGATAAATATGGTGATTGGAAAGATTTTTTAAGTAAACGTTTAACTGGTGCACGTACATTACCATCTAATTATAGTAATAAAGCTATTGATAGTTTAAAATCACGATTTCATTGTGGTTTAAATTTAGAAGTTGTTGATAAAAATCGTATATCACAAGTTAAAGTTGCTATGATACATAAAATTGTTGGTAAAAGACTGAATGTTAAATATTTCGATTTACCACCAGATGATGCTGGATTTTGGTGTCATGAAGATTCACCATTATTACATCCAGTTGGTTGGGCGAAAAAGGTTTGTTTATCTTTAATTTATTCCAATTAGAATTTCCAACTATAAAAAATACTTTATCAATTAATTAATGCTCAATTGAAATTTGGAAAAAAAAATAAAATAATTTATTATACGTACAAAGGTCGTATATTATCTTTAGTAGGGGCTGAAATAAAAAAAAAAACGAAAAAATAATTTAGAGAACAAAAGAACAGGAAGTTCATCAGAATAATAAATTAAAGATTTAAGATAAATAAAGCGATAAAATTTAATGAGAACGTTGGGAATTAACTTTTATGAATAGAATAAAATTGATTTTATTTAAATGTTTTTAGGTTGGTCATAATTTGGTCGCTCCAGTGAACTATTTAGAACGTGTCAATCATAATCTGTTTGATGAAGATGATGCTACAGATGAATTATTTACACCATTTCAAGTTGGTTCACGTGATCCAGATTGTGGTAATGGTTTTGAAATTGGTATGAAATTAGAAGCAATCGATCCATTGAATTTATCATCAATTTGTGTAGCAACTGTAATGAATGTATTAAAATATGGTTATATAATGATACGTATCGATACATATGAATCAGATATGACTTTTGCTGATTGGTTTTGTTATCATATTAAATCACCATGTATATTTCCTGTTGGTTTTTGTGAACGTAATAGTATACCATTAACACCGCCAAAAGGATATGATCCAAATACATTCTCATGGAAATTATATTTGAATGAAACAAATAATATCGCCGCTAGTCCAGAATTATTTAATTCGTATATACCGTTACATGGTTTTGTACCAGGTATGAAAATTGAAGCTGCTGATTTGATGGATCCACGTTTAGTTTGTGTTGCTACAATTGCTAAAGTTGCTGGACGTTTATTAAAAGTACATTTTGATGGTTGGGAAGAAGAATATGATCAATGGTTGGATTGTGAAAGTCCTGATATTTATCCAGTTGGTTGGTGTCAAAGTGTTGGACATAAATTAGAAGGACCACCAATTATACCAAAAACTACACAAACTGTTGCCAAATTACCTAAAGGTAAATTTTAAATTTCACATTAATTTCTTTTATTTAATTTCATTTTCAATTTATTATAAAATACAAGTGTTGATTGAATTTCGTGATTAAGCTTTATCTGTAGGATTAAAGAAACGCGGTAGAAAAAAGAAAATGAAAGAAATATCAGTTAAACAACAACAGCAACAACAACAACAACAACAATTGGCACCAATGAAAGTTATTAAAGTTGAAGAACCTGAAATACTGCCAGACAT
>JAZBGZ010000134.1:2418-17490 GCA_037414795.1 Stenodera caucasica | reverse complement strand
ATAGAATTGGTAAAATTTTATAGAGATAATGATAATTATGAGGTAATCAGATTAGCCTTGACATTAAGGATTTCTTAATTTTTATGAATGAAAGTAGATAAGAGTCACTTTCCTTATAAGTTGATTCAAACAAAAAAAAAGTCATATTTCGACTTTATCAAAATTCGGCTATTTTAAATTATGACAAATTCATACAGAAAAAAAAAAACGGGTTAGAATGTTAAATTGAAAAAGCTTCAGGTAATATTTGTGCAAGTATCTTGTTGCATACATAAGTGCATAAAATGCGCGCTCACATTGCGCATTGCAGCAATTATTGACTATTTCTATAATACACACACACATATATACATACACAAACTACTATCTTCTATCATGAAATGCATTTATGTATGCAGTAGTACGATGCATTTTACGCTACAACCCATTTAGAGTAGATTCACCAAAAGGAAGAGTAAGATAGTTAGATAAAGATAGAGAATCGAATCTAACCAATGATTGGTTGTATCGTATCCTGTCTTTGTCATTTTCGCAATTCAATGACGTCACGTCTGGGCCGATATCCCGCCAAAATGTCGGCCTCTATTTAAACAAAGGATTTCAAATTTTCCAACAATCGAAATATTGAATTAAATTATTTAGAATAAAATTCAACAATTTCTCTAATCAATTTTATTTTATTGTAGTAGTTTTAGATTAGTGTAAATTGGAAATTGGTAGTGAAATTTTCTATGATTTTGGGGTAATTTTTTTTGTTTCGGGTAAAACCCTGTTATCAATTTTTGATATACTACAATGACGCTAGTATTCGATGAGAGACTCTTATCGAATATTTGACGTCAGAAGAGACGGTTGTCATAGCAACGATGTGCATCGATTACTTCATCTCGTCCTCTCTTGACGATCGTTCTCAACTGTTCCTTCGTCCTTTATTTCGATAGTCTGGTGCATTATCGTTATCATTATTGTAAAATTTTAAACAAAAACAACAAATTAATTAATTAAATTTAAATAATTGGAATGAATTATTTGGCGAACAAGTGCCTATTGACCTATCCTTTCGAATATCGAGTTGAACTATTCGAAGAAATTGTTGAAAAATTGAATGGAGTCGCCTACGGTGTCTTTCCAAATAGTTTAAAGTCGAAATTAGAAATTTCCATAATAAACTTGTTTTATTATTACCAAATATTTCTGTCCTAATTGAAAATTTTCGATAATAGAGGCGTGACAATTTCTTAAAATAAATATTTTTGAATATTCAAAGAATTTTATATTTCTCCCATATGAGAATTTGATCGAAATAGAAAAAGTTTCTGACGTATTGTACAATATGTATTGTGAATATTATAATTTATTCCGGTTGAGATTAGATGGTTTTTTCCTATGAATAATGACCGAAATAAATGACTATAAAGGACATTGACTTGCATGAAAATTGGCACATTATAAAATGAAAGACATTTATATATATATATATATATATATATATATATATAATAATCGAATTCGAAAAATAAATATTTGATGTAAAAATTCTATTAATTGATTTGTTCCAAAACTCATCAAGGTTATACAAACAAATGCAACAATGTTTATTTTCAATTGTTTTGAGATCGATTTCAACCAATAAATCGATTATTTTGCTTCCACCTACAAATGTGAATAACGTGAAGGTCGACTTAAACGCGTTGCATACATGTGCAATTTATATTCGTTTTGGATAAGTTAATTCGAGAATTTTCCAATTGGTTTAAATTCAATTGTGTCAAGTTGAATTTGTTTCATTATAAAAATAAAGTACAGTTGTGTTCAAATAAAATGCACAAGTTTTTCACGTGATGGAAACGTGACCGTATATATAAAAATATTATTAATAATAGTTTTTCTTTGGTTTGGTTTAATTTATCCCATTATTTTTGGTTTTGTGGTTGGAATCGTATTTCGATAAGCCATATAGAGTAGAATGTCTTGATTAATCTTTCATGATGGATTTGCCACGTGGTATTATGGCGGGATTTTCGGGTGTGGTCGCTTGTACTATAACAGTAATAATAATATTGGTGGTGGTGGTGGTGGTGGTGGTGGTGGTGGTGGCGGCGTCGTCGGTTAAACGGTAAAGGGAGCTTTTGCAGGCTCCATAAAGTCTGACATTCCCGCCACGTTCCGTTACTATGGTGATTTCTCCTTTCGCAAAAGTCTCTTCCTCCTCTTCTATGTCAATGTTCTCATCTTCTTGCCTGGCATCATCCAGAAAATCGGCGGGAATTTATATCATAGCCGTCTATACAACATGCGGTTGTAGTAAAATAGATAAATTTGTGAGGGGGTGACAAAGGGAAGATTGTACTTGTATTTTGTACTTATAATATATGGGGATATTAACTCAATTAATGCTACTATTCTCGATAGTGGAATCTTCTAAGGATTTTACTGTAGAACGCACGTTTCCTATAATAATAAAGACAAGAGGGAAATTATGATTTATTACAGTAGATAACTCTAAGAGGAGCTTTTCTATTTTGTATGAGTCTCAAGATCTTCCCCCTATTCAACTATTTTCGAACAATAAAATATCGACTATAGTGGAATTCAAAACAATAAAATCAAAGGTCTTTCAATAGTTCAATTGTTTGTTTTATATTACCTAAATAGCTTTTTATAGTAATTAGTATTTTCTCATGACCCAGACATATAGAGTTAGTAGTATTATAGCTTTTATAATTCCTAAGGGGGTGAGTGTCAATGATTTTAGGGCTGGTTGTGTTTGCTGTTAGCCTGCTAGCCAGGCCACCATATGACCTTTAATGTTTATCACCAGCAATACTATTACCCTCCACCACCATTTCTCGACGTCCGGATCGATAGAGGCGTCGGGGCGGCGTCCAAGGACGATCACATTTTGCGTCGCCACTATATCCTAACAATTCCGCTCGACACCCATCCCCTCCGCCTGCACCTTTCAAGGACAGACAACATTCGGTATATGTGCGTGGATGTCAGTAACCCCATAGAATCTTCCCAACACCCACCCCTACTATGTAAATAGTGGAAATTCCACTAATTAGGTCTCAGGACTGAATTTAGACTTTACTAAAAATAAAAAAAATTATTTATTTTACAATAAAGTTAATTGAAAAAAAAAAATTCAATTAAATTAAATAAGAGGAACTTTTTCTGATAGAGAGAATAAGAAACGATTTTGATAACAATGTGTGGAATTTGGATTTAATGGTTGTATTGGATGCGCTTTTAGGGAGATGCAGTCCCTGGAATTGCGCACTTGCATCCGGTGACCGAGTGCACTTTGACCTTTTCCACTTCCGTAAATGTTACCGTATTATAAAATGAATTCCCAACAAAAACAAAAATTTTTTAAATTTTTTTTGCTCAATTTGAAGGACCATGGGATTTTAATTCACACAATTTCAATCTAGTTCCCATTAAAAACAAAATATTATCAATATGATTGGGATTCATTCAAAAGCCACATAACCTCTAAAATAATAATAATTATTATAAATCATTGTGTAATATGGAAAATAGAAGATTATTGTATCAATGGCGCAATAGCAGAAAATGTCTAATTTAATAATAATGATGATAATAATGTCAGTTTGAGTACGATTGTGATTAATAATTAATTTAACGCTTACAATATTTGGAACCTCTGTTCTAAATCATACTTACAGTATATAATTTTGATATGGCAGCATTTTTAGGAAAACGATCGATAAGTGACTTCGTTATGACCAGCCCTGAACTTATCGCTATCATCATCATCATCATCATCATCATTGTTATTTTTTCGTCTTTGTTTCCATCATTTTCAACTACTAACAACGAGAATCATCCCCTATTTCTTCGTTATTATGGCCAAAATACGAAAATATAATTCGTTTTCTGAGTTGTTTTCAATTGAGCCCTTTCTTATTGGAGATTTCAAGAGATACGAGCAAAACAATCCAATTTATCAGTGCATTTCCGGTAACAACACGTACTTTAGTTAATTTATATTATTGTTGTTGTTGTTGTTGTTGTTGTTGTTATTTGATGTTGAAAAGCGTGGTTGTTTTTTTTTTTTCATTCGAAGTTGTTATCTTGGAAATCCGTCTATGTCAACGGCTGTTTGCGATCCACCCACCTGGGATCATTTGATCCAACCCATCACCCACGTCACTTTACCTTTATCTATAAACCCCTCTTCCCCCTTCTTTACTACTTGTATGATTCTATGTAACAATCAAATAGAACACTTTCCAGATATATGTAGAATTATTGCAAGTTGTTTAGAGTTGCAGGACAACATTCTTTAGTTGTTTTCTTCTAAAATAATAAGAAAAAAAAAAACAAGAGATACGTTGTTATTTCCATCATCATCATCATCATCATCGGCCAAGGTCATGGTATTATGCGCCCGCTATATCGTTGCTATGGCAACTGTTTCTTCAACATTCCACAGATCTTGTACCATAACGTCTATTTAAAAAAAATATTGTTTTGAATTAAGTTGAAAATTAATTAGATAAACGTTTGATGTGCTAATAGCCGAATTGTTGGACGTCAAATTAGCTTGTACTAGGATCAAGTTATATGTATACATTAGGGCGGTGTTTTGGAAAGGGTCGACTTTCACTAGAATAATTTTTTAATTATACGAAAAGAATTTCCATTTACAAGCTGACCATTGTACGAAAACTGATCAAAATATCTTGGCCATTTATGAGACAATTCGAATAAAATTTTCCGGATTCAAATTGGAATATTTAAGTTTTATTTGTGCAAGAAAAATTTGTGTCGTTGGACACAATATCAATTTTTCCACTATTACAGGAGAATTTGTGATTAAACAAAGAAATCATCCATCTTTCTTGAATTTTCGTCCATTTTCAATAATGTCGAATTTATATTTGTTTTCAACCAATACATGAATTATCGTTACTATGGTGACTGTGATATATTAATTTAGATAACATTATCAAGTTCACTGTAATTTGACGTTTACACAAATTTTTAAACAAAAGATAGATCTGCTATATCTGTTTCATAAAATATGACGTGACATTTTGATGGGTTGCTATAGTAACAGTAATTTCATTAGAAAAAAATTAAGTAATGGATGATAGTAGTTGGATGTTTTATTCAAGACCTACGCTGATCCTTCTGCAGTGTAAAATATATTTTTTTGCTCTAAAATGGACGAAAATCTAAGCACGAATCAATGAATATTTTCTAATTAATGGTGGATGAATTGAAATTTATGATCAATTGCTATTTGATGAGTTGAAAATTTTGGTTCGGTTGTCGTATAGCGGACATTCTGTATAATAATTCGATTGCATGTAATGTATGAATGTTGGTTGTGCAGTCGGTCACACATTGCATGATGATTACGTCACAAATTCTTTAGTGCATTCGTTCACCAACTATCTCTATATTACACCATGTAAATACACACTTCACTCTTCAGATTTGTGTTCAGCAGTAGTATTGTGGCACGTCCTCTTTTCTTTTCAATGGTTCGATGTTATTGTACTGCCGCTCAACGACCTCAAACATCGTACTACAGCACATAACAATTAAAAAACTTCCATCATTTTGTAAGAAGTTGTTTCATGATGAGATACAAGAAAAAACGAACACCTGTACGCCATGTTCCATAATATAAACATTTATTTTTCTTTTTTTTTTCAAATTTTTTATTTTCATCTAACCCAACAATATTATGACACAGATAGATAGATACGATAGATGTAGGAAAATATGCTGGTCTTCTCTTAACATGTCCACCTCCATGTTGGTTTTTTTTTTTTTCTAATATAAACATCGTGTCCTTGATTCCTCAGAAGCTATTGACCTATTCATAGACACGACTTGTATTTGAAAATACCACAGTGTATTATTTCCTAGATATCGAGTCAAAAGCCACTCTCTTATTTCTAGATAATTCCATTTAGTTTAAATGGCCATCAACATTGTTGACATGTAAAACAGACTTGTACCGTTGAACTTGTTTTTCTATCATATTATGACCGATATCATTTAAAGGATGTAACACAAAAAAGGGAAACCAGTCAAATCCGTTTATTTAATCTAATCTAGAAACAGTTGTGAACATCAGAAATCTATAATAATAATAATAATAATAATAATAATAATAATAATAATATAAGGAAACGATTCGATTAGAGCTAGTTTATTTTTATCACTTGTTGTTGTTATTGTAGCTAAATTTTCATCGAAAATTGGCAAAAACACCTGAAAATGTCTGTAATTTGAATATTGAAATTTTTGTGGTGGTCATGGTGGCGATAACAACGATCATCATTTTGATTATAATCAGCTGTTTACAGCAATTACACGACCGTATCCATCTAAAAATAGAGTTCTGCGAGGAGCCAAACAAGCGGAACAATTAAGTCATGTAAACAGTTGGAACAGCTGATTTTATCCGGGTTTTAGTATTTTTGGCAAAAATTTCATAAACATTTGAAATCACTAGAAACTAACAGAAGTGGAAGTCGGGATTCATTCTAGACTATAAAGTCGTATGAATGGCCAAATATTAAGATGAAAACAATTTCTTTAACAATACTGTTGCGAAGCGAGTCAAATAGCCTATTTATTAATATCACTTGAAGTGCTAGACACAACTTCATTATAAAGACTTCTATTGTGCGATCAAAGGAAGTGAGATTTTCGTTGTATTAAAATTAACGAGTTTCTTCCCTTCACATTATCTATTTATTTGTTCCGATCTTTCGCATTCCCAGACGTTGTGAACGATTATACATTTTTGACAACACCAATTTCGAATACAATGATTAATTAATCCATCAAGTGGGCCAAATAGTTTGAAAGTGTAACTAATCGAATGCGTAATTTCCGAAATTTTCGACTTACCGAACTACAAAATTTCATTTCTTATAGTTGAAAATTGATTAATTTAATGGAAATTCTTCAACTACTTTGAGGAAATATCAATTTTTTAGAATCCAGAGATATTTCTGGTAATAAATAATTCACTGATATTCCAGAGAATTATTATACCTTCAAGTGATACGGATCCAGAATTTTTTTCTAGTCCTAGATGTATGAAGCCCTTAAAAACTATAATAGCTAATTGTAGATATGGAATCGTGTGTATTTAATCGTGATGTTGTATGTGTGTGGCTTGTTAGCGCGACCTGAATTTTTGTTTAGTGATGTCAGACAATAACGACGACGACGACGTCGACGACGACGGATCAGCTGTTTCTGGGCCGGGCCTCATGAAGGTGTCTCTTTTTAGAAATACATAGACGTGGGGTGATCTCATTTGGATATCAAAACAAAACAAAAAAAAAATTATAAATCGAAATAACTCTACATCAACTTTCATTTTCTTTCTTGGAAATTATGCTTTGTCATCAAATAACATATGAAGTCATTTGAATCGGGTAGATAATATAAGGAGAGAGAAAGAGAGAGAGAGAGAGAGAGGTCTTCGACACGATTGCATTTTTACTATTTATTTACTTCAATAATGACATATGTGGCAATTGACGTTTATATTGTCGATAATAAAAAAAATTACGAATTCTTTTATGATTGATATTTCTATAAAAAAAATGCCTATAAAGTTGTTTATAAGAATTCGAAAATCTTTGGATATGTTATTATAGCAGTTGTTTTATTTTTAAGAAGAGAAAAAAATTACAAAATCACCTTAGTAACCGTTTCTGATAAGATAATTTGATGAAATTACATTGTAAAAGGTCACTATTAATGGATAAACTAATTAAATTACATAATTAAGTTGGATAATAATTATTTTTTAAATATCTAAATTTAGATCTTTTAATATAGAATTTTTCCCGCCTATTTTTGTACATCTGTATTTCTCTTATCAAATCTCGTCAAACCGGAAACGTCTATCAGAAATATTCCAAAGCTGTTTCGATTTTAATTTAGACAAATCTAGAGTTTGTGCAACCACCCATAATGTAAACAAGAAATTTTCTCAAAATAAAATTCAGAAATTCTCTCAATTTGGTGAGATTTGAAATTTTGCGAGTTTTCCCAAATAGACGATGGGATGAGTCATTATCATCATCATCATCCTCTACTGTCTCTATCTGTTCCTGTTATTGCAGCGTCCTCTTTTGGTGGGATGTTATAGTAAGGGTCGGCGCCACGCCCAGCTGATGTCGCAATGACGTCACGACGCGCCGGGACGCTCAATATACAACAAACCCGCACCGTTGACGTCATTGGGGTTAATGTCCTCGTTTGCACGGTTTTGCTACTATAGCCCAAAAATTGTCCCTTTCCGCCCCCTCTTTACTTGCCTCCAGACTATACTCTTCACTCCCGACTTTTCCTCCTCCTCTCTCTAGTTTCGTGAAGATTTTCTTTTCTAATCTAAAACTTGGCAACTTATCAATAGAATTTATTGTTGTTAGAAGATTTCTTGATGTAGGATGTGGATAATCGTGTTTTTTGGGCGTAGTTGTTTTTTTTGTTTTTTGTCTTGACTATTTTTGCTCTAATTCCGATCAAGTTTTTTTTGACATAAGAATAAGGTATATCCTAGGCTAATATATTTTATCAAGTTTCTCATTTTGTCGTTGGCATATTGGGTGGTCTGGAATTTTTTTGATTTATTGTTATGATGATAATGAAGTATTTCAATGTGAAAAAAGTCTACCTTTATTACTTACAATTAGTTATTTTTGATTGGATTAAATGCACATTAACGATTTCCTTTCTTGTTAATTATTGCCCATACGCATTTAGATATTTTACAATATTATGTGGGCATATTAATAGTAAATGCATATTGCTCTATACAGAGTGTGTCTGACTATTAGATCGAAGGAAAAATGAAATTTGAGAGATCAGATAATTTTGATTTAAACAATCTATCAAAGGTGCTGTGCTCACATTATGCGCCAATTTGTTTCTGTTGCTTAGCAACTAGGTTGTTGAATTCCTTCAATTCAAACATGAATTACGTACTTTTCGCATTGTTTAGCCAGGTACTACATGTACAGTCTGTATAAATGAATTTATGCATAGGTAAGTGCCTTTTAAACGCCTCCGCGCTCGTCTCTCACTATAACTCCATAATATGCCGGATGCATCAGGGTCTTTCACCTGCGTTCCACAACCTTCCACAGCTGCCAGCTCATCAACAACAACAACAACAACAACAACAACAATAATAGACAAACAATTTCAACTAAAATTTCCAAATAATTATTGCTAAATAGTGCTTGATTTGTTGTTAATTGTAGGTGGCTGATGGGCGGTAAATTTGAATATTTCTCGATTACTATTGCATGATATTTTTGAATAAATTCAAAGACGAAAATTCTTTAATGAGAATATTTTTTAAAGAGATGAAGAGCCTCTGGAATGTTGTTGTTGTTGTTGTTGAGCGCCATCTTCTCAGACTTTGCAAATGTTTATAGCAACTGTCGACCATGACCTTGAAACTGCATTCCTTGCATTCGTGTCCTTTGTAGCAAAAAGTCTCATGTGAATCGAAACAGAGCTCAAATGTTTGCAAAAGTTTTATTTTCATCTTTTTCTCATTCTTTTGTCTACGAAATGCACATGTTTTCACGTGATTTCTGCGATTTATTTCACACAAAAAAAAACAATTCATAATTAAATTTGAAGCTACTAATGAGCCTATAATAAATATATGTATATGAGAGAAAAGTCTCTCAGACCAAATACGAAAAATTCACAAACAAATTCATCACTATTAATAACATGATGACTAAATTATTGAAAAGAAAAATTTCGACGCTTAAAAATATAGAATGTTATCGGAAATGAGGAAGTTGAGGTGATTTAACCGGAAGTGGTGCACTTTTCCCAATTAGCTCAAAATCTGCGTAAATGCACGTTTCATTGTATTCCAACAATCAGGCAAGATCCACTGCGAAACATCAAAATTAGAACCTGTTTAGATGACTAACTGATTAATATCAAAACAATGGAATTTTACCTCTCTAAATCAAAGTCGTAATTTTTTTTTTTTTGAGTACAAATGAAAAGATTAGGGAACTATTTCTCGTCAATATATTTATGATACCGTCTCCATTTTAATGAAATACCTACCATTTTGTTGAGTTTGATGAAAATTAAGAAAGTTGATTTCGATTTAACCTATTTCTAAAGTAGTTCAACGATCAATTTCGTATCTCGTTCATCTTCAAGGGATCCCATAAATGATCGCGAAAGTTACATTCAATTATTTTGATAAATACGGTCTATTTTGGGGTCAATTTGTTTTAGATGGCACATACTGTATATTTGATGTGACAATTGTAGGGCAGTTTTATTAAAGGTGGGCGTATCGCTTTATCTCCATATTTGTTATATCAAAATTATTATCAATTGTATTGATTTATTTTTACAAATTATAAATGTATAGAAAAACAGCTGACACGTCAATAGTTTAAAAACATTTAACTGGCGCCATTGCCGGCCAAGGTTAAGTATAATAGACGCGCAACAGCGGTTGGTGGGCTTTTTCTGTGTACCAACTAAAAAAAAAATAATATTAAAAATAGATTTCCGGATGTAGTAACAAGATATGCATTACTAATGACGGTAGTATAGAAGATTTTCTGTAGAAATGACTCACTATATTTTGTCCAAAAAAATAATTTAAATGTATTCTCAGAATCAGGTTATATGAGCATGATGGTAGTAGCCAGCAGGAATGCCAAAAAAGATTATGAAAGTGTCCACATTCCATTCGCTAGAATATGTGTTATTTTTAGAACACAAGTTACCATACAACTTTTTTGCTAAACAACTATCCGATAAGACACCTCTCAACAACAGAAAAAACGGATACCTAAGGACCTTAATTTGGATGAATATACTGATCCATCATCATCTCATCTATGAATTTGAACAGCTGTTGTTTATTGAGAGAAAAATATGCTTTCAGTTGATTGAACTTCTCTAATAAACGGGAAAAAATACCTTTCTAAATACGTAGAATATTTCCATATTGTAATTCTCGGATTATGTAATCGTGTAAAATGATAATATAGAAAATGAAATCTTCATTTTGAATTAAAATTCATTTTATTATTATGGTAGTTATGGTCTGAAGTTCATCAAATTATAGTTAATTGTTGCTTTTATTCGAATTGTATTTGCAAAATATGAGAAAGTGTTCTAAAAATAGACAATATAATTATTTTATAACTGTTGCTGCATTATTGGAATATTTCAAATTCTCCTTATCTTCATTTTTATTATCATCATGAGAATATTCAATGGTCATTTCGTTATTTTGGTTTATTTATAGTGTTTTTTTTACTTCCAAGAAGGCCTCAATTGTTCTTATTGAATCCTTGAACTCCGATGGTATAACATTGTGGACAGTTGCCTTAGGTTATGTGCGCTATTTTTAGCCTAATAAATTCGGCAATATTTGATTGATTTGTTTTTAATATAATTGCCACGTGTTTAATTATTAAGGAACTTGGTGGTCACGTGCTGATGACCGTTGTATAATTTTACCTTGAAGATGTCAAAGACTTTTCTAAGCTTTACTGCGTCTTTGACGTTATGCGGGGCCATCTGGGTGACCATAAACAATTATAAAATATTTCCCATATTAATTATTTTAATTCTTATTTTTTTCAGGCGGCAATATTACAACAAACCGCCGAATATATTTATTCGTTAGAACAAGAAAAGACACGGCTATTATCGCAGAATTGCCAATTGAAACGATTAGTTAGCCAACATGAAAGTAATAATAGCGGTGGTAATAATAATAATAATAATAATAGTAATAATAATAATAATAATAGTAATGGTGGTGAATTACCGCCGAAAAAACGCAAGACTGAAATTATATTGCCTACAATATCGGCTGAATCATCTGATGAAGGTTTAGGTTCGATGTCACCAGAACCAGTTGGTTATAATAGTGAATCACTAACTGAATTACGTCGACAATTAGAACGGGAACGTGGTCTACGATTAGTACTTGAAGAACAAGTACGTCAATTTGAAAATCAATTATTCCAACAGGCTAATCAATCGCAAATTTATCAAGTTGAAAATGGTGATGATTTAGCATTACAATTAGTAACAGCTGATAATTTACCACCAGTTGGACATACACAGACTGTTGTTTGTTCACCGCCAAATTCACGGAGTCCTAGTCCGGAACCATTAGAACAACAACGATTACCTACGGTTAGTTATCAAATAATTTTAATAAAAAATTTTTTTTTAATTAAATTGATTTATAGGTGTTAGAGAATGCGATTAAAGCTGAGCCTAAAGTGGAAGTTGAACGTCTTCCATCACCGAATCCCGGCCATGATGAAACAACACAAAATCGTTTATATGTAGCGAATACGTCCCGTCAAAATTTGGAAACAATAGTTGAAGCTATACGACATTTAGAAGGTGATCATATGTTCGGCGATGAACCATTAACTACACAAGATGTACCATTGGCATTGACGAAGAATCCAAGACGGAATGTGATGGAATTCAGTGCAACAATGGTACAACAAAGTCAACAATCCCGACCGGGAGTTATAGTCGTTAAACAGGCCTCGTGATCCCGTATTATACATTTTGCACGTTCCCCATCTTATAGTAACGTGCCAATAATCCCGGAAAGGGGTACGGGTTTAGTGCCCGATAGTAAAAGTAAATGTAGCGGGTCGGCCAGCCGTTGCCCAGACGTCGCCGCAGTCGATGTCGTTCCTATTTGAAAATAATTTAGAAAAAACACACACACACAGAAGAAAACCGTCGTACAAAACACGAGAATATATACAAAAAATTATTATTATTATTATTATTATTGATTGAAGTATATTATTTGTAATTAATAATTATTATCGGAATCTCAGTGAAATTGATGTAAGAACGTCGGAGGGCGCACGTACAGACGGCGGTCGGCCACGTTCATGATTTCAAAACCAGACCGTGTGTTTTTATTGAATTTTCGTTACTTAAAAACAATGTGGAAAAGAATAATGATGAAGTTTCTTTTTGATTTGAAACGCCAAAAATATATATCATGAATAATTACAATTTAGAAATTATTGAGATGAAACGTTTTGTTCCTTTTTGTAAATAATTTTTACTTTAGATAACCGTTAAATCGGTATTAGACGTAGTTGTATTGTAGCATTCGGAATAATACAGAATATTTCTAATGATGAGATAAGATGAAAGGATTCAGCACGGGGCCTCGATATCATCAACAATCGATCAATTAAAATTGTGCAAAATCAACTTTTTGACTTGATGATGGAATTGAGGCTCCTCTATCATTTTCAGTTTGTTGTGTTTTATTTTAATTGTTTAAAATTACGTTTTTATACAAAGTGTGTATATAACTTTGAGGGAAAAAAAAATGGTATACGTATTATGAAGTTTGAGAATGTTAATAATTGTTTTTCGTTGAGCATTAGTGAAATATAAAGAGAAACCGATTTCATGATGATCCGGGCACATGCCGATATTTATATTTATAATTAAATAGGAATTGTAATTAATAATATAATTGAGAGCGATGGATCGTCTCCCGGTCACACTTACCCTGAAATTTGTAGCAATTATATTTACCTTGCATGCGTGTTGATGGTGCATAAAATTCATTTTATTTTAAATAAATTGATCGATTTTAGGATTGAATTGAGGGCACGAAATTTCAAAAATAGGTAAAATCTTTCCAATTATTATCTGGAATAGTACTGAATTATTATTAAAAAAAAAAGTATATTAACAAGAAGCAAGGAGTAGATTTTGTTTTAGGATAGTTAAGCGCTGGAGACTTGTGTGGTAACCAATTGTTATTAGTGTAATTTTTATGGAAATTTAGGAAAGTTGTTGGTCTAATCTTTTTAAAGGGCATAAAGGCGGTGACCACGCACGTCTTGGATTGAAGTAACGTATATATTTTTTTGACTTGCATCATCCAATGTGGGACGATTTTTATTTGAGAATATTTATAGAACAATTGCGCACTCAGTCGTGGCGTTTTTTTTATTTTTTATTTTAAACAGAAAGTTCCTTTTTTTACTTATTATTAATTTATTATAAAAATTGATTGCATATTTTAAGTATTTGTTATTTTAAATTTCATACTTAATCTAAAATTCTGGGACACAATGTAATTTGTAAAAAAGACGCTTTTTACAGAGGGCATGGCTCTTATTTGTTTATCTTTTACAAGTATTTACACGGTTTATGCAAGACTGGGTGTAGAAATATAGTAATAATTATATAGATGTACTTTATAAGTCTATTTCATAAATATTGGATGGATGTAAGGTATAAGTCGATTATAAATTAAATTAACGTTTCTTTAATTGGTTCCCGTTCGTTACTGTGATTGTATTTATATATTAAAAAAAATAATAATGTAACACTAATTTAGTAATATGAACAGTACTTGTTTAAGACGTACTGAATATTTAGCCGTGGGCTATTCTTGCGGGGTTGTATCTGTTTATATTGTTGCTTTTTTATACAGCACTATATTAAATTTTATTTTTTCCCCATTTCTTCCTTTACTGTCTCGGAATTGTACCACAACATTGAATCATTCATCATCAATGATCTTGCAGCTGTAGTATTATTGTATATCTTTCTTTTCAAACTATTTGATCATTATGATTATTGATTATTGTTGTTCTAAAATAGAATTTGTATATTATTGCAAAATTTACTATTTCTAATAACGAATTAATAGAGATACTAATATTTGCAATAATATATCTGGGCTGTCAGGATCTGAATAATCATTTTACACATTAAATTATTATGGTTATGTGCTTCGATCATACTTACGTTGTGTCGCTTGTATCATACAAAATATTTCAATAAAATATAAAAAATATCTGCATTTTTCCAAATTCGAAATCCCCTCAAATATAATTGGCAAATTAAAGCTACGTGTAGCCATCTCCCGAAATTTGCTCAAACTAACATTTTAAATATGCAACCAATAATACAATATCGCAGTCATCGCTTTTATTTTTCAAATATAATAATAAAATAAAAACCACTTAGTTTTCAGTA
>JAZBGZ010000133.1:34833-51531 GCA_037414795.1 Stenodera caucasica | reverse complement strand
CAAAAATAAATGACGTTCAGACACGCACGATAAGAGCACTATTCGAAAATTCTTTATCAAGATTGTCAATATTGGTGAATCGAATTAAAAATGTGCGTACAAATAACTTTCTACTGGATTTATTCATGTTGGTAATGACGACACAATTTTCAAATTTTATCTGATACTGATATACGTACTCTATTACGATTCTAACAACTATATGTCCTCTAGAAATAATAATTCGAATGATGAATGGCTTAAGGCAGTGATATTATCTGCTTAACAATCCATTAGCGTAGCTTTCAACAGGTTACCTTTACGAAATATATTACTCTTATATGAAAGCACTTTTGGTGATTTTTTACCCCGATGTTTTCATAACGAAATAGAGAGAATGAAATTGTATGAATTTCAGTGAATTATTAGGGAATATAATCGGGTAAAACACGTACTGGCGTATGAAGCTAATGTCATTTCCAATAATATTTATTATTCACATTATATAACGTTGGAGATTTGGGGAATGATTTTGAATGTTGAATTGAATAGTTATTATGAGTCCATGAAAATGCCTAATGGATGAAACAGCAAATTGAAATTGTAGAGGGATGAAAAAACTATAATCATCAAAACTGGAAATACTAGACAATAGTTACAACACTAATGGACACACTCATCCCCATATTCATTAAATCCACCTATAATTCATATTTATTTATATAATAAATACAATGATATTGAAACCACAACATCATCACCCACATCCAGTGATAAACCCTCTTCTAAATTATTGGACATCGTTTAGATAATATCACCACCTAATAATTTCACCCCCGACAACCCAAAATTCTCAATAAGCCAAGAAGGTTTGTTGTGTTTTTGGTCAAAATTGTAATAACTATAGTATATATGGTGTGTAGAATCAAATAACCAACCCTCCCTAGTTTCGAAAATTGCCACCGAATTATTGTTTCATAAATCTTGTTAATTCGTTGAAATTCCAGAATTTTCCCAAAAATTCCTTTGGAAAATTAAATTGAAATATACAGGCTCGATGAAATATTATTCAATGTTCAATTTCGAATAAAATGCACCACTAAAAATCAATATTCACATTAGAGGGTGGAAAATATATGATCTATTGTGTATCGGGATAGAATTCCGTCAGGTAATATGTTGGTGTGAATCAAATGAAATCTGTATGTCGCCTCATAAATAACACATTTTTTTTTTATACAATTTCTAGTCAATATTTCAAATTGTTCAACGAAATAATTTTCTATTATAGGGCGGTTGGTTTTTATTTAAAGCTCTAATGATGTAATTTGATGTTAGTCTAATAATCTATTGTTAATTTCCTTTGCTCGAACTGGAAATTCGATAGCTTCGGGAGCTTATAATAAAACCACTGTACGTTTAATCGGAATTAAGTTCATTATTAAATTTGAAATGTTGACATGAATGTTAAGATAAGCAATATTTATAGATAATATTAGTGGAGGACTTGGAGCGATTTTACAATTAAAGCTCTATTTTGATAGAAAGCCGTGAAAAATTTCCAACCAACTTATCAATCAAATATAAAATCCTAAAATAAATTATGATAATTATTGCATCTTTCACTAATGGTCGTAATAAATCGATAAATTGCGGACCAACAAAACTTTTTCGACAACTTTACATTTTCATAGTTCTCCCAAGATTTATAAGATGAATTCATCCGTGTTTTCTCCCGATATTTCTTTGTATGTTATGTTAAAGTTCACGAAAATCTAACAGAAAAGTCGGTAAAACATTGATGTATTGCAACGGTAACAACTGTTTGGGAAACTCAAACATTGCGAAAATATTGGCATATTTCTTCTATACTTCTTTTCTACCACTACATTCAAATCTTCATAGAAAAAAATTGATCTAAATCGCAAATATTTATTATGAATAAAACCATAAAAGAGACTATAAAACATCAAAACTGGGCGATAATTGAATTACAATGATTCTATTCTTGATCGGTTAGATAAATCGGTTGGAATTTTTGATATTTTATTTTCTTTATCTTTTATGCTTTATCGAGCATCATTGGTAAATGTAATTTATTGAAGAAACGAGACGGTCCATATCTTCTCTTGAAACGTTACCAAGATTAAGCCAAACATATAAAGTTTTACAAGCAAATATAAACTGAGTCGTTATTAGGATACTAATTTCATGAATCACAATTACTCTAACAGAATAATTATTATTACTGGAATTACTCTATAATAACGACAAGAATAATGACTGAAATGTTATAATTTTATCATAGCTTTTGAGAGATTCGAATAAAATTCGAAGGATCAAATATAAAAAAAAAATTATAATCATGAAATAAACAAATTGATGCGAATTATATGGAAATTCGCCCGGCGCCTCCACCAAATTTACACAATTCTATAATAAGTTCGAAACAAGTTCTAATATAAATCTACCACTAATATATTCGCAAATCCTAATTTATATCGATCAAATGAAGTTGAAGAGGATTGATAATTGAATTTAGGGAACTAATAAAATTGTATTAAAATAATTACTCAACTGGATGACAAGTGAAACGAACAAAAATTACTTGAAATGATGCAACAACTTTATAATTGCCGATCTGTCTATATGCCTAGAGGTTTTCAAACAGATAATGAATCAGATTATGGGAGGAATATGAATAAGATTGAGTTTCTTTCATCGATAATAGCAAAAAAATAGAGCCTTTTGTGATCTGATATGAGGATAACAAGGTTGCTTGTTAGTAAAGTATGGAATATCATGCATATACTTTAGAGTTTACTTGGTTATATTCATTTATTTCGAAAATTTATTGAAACTTCAGCGGAGATTGTGATGTCGAACAAGCTTCAATAACAAGCAATCAATATTACTAAAATTCAGAAGAATATTTTTTTCAAACATAATGAAGATTTTCCGCTAGAAAAAAAAATGATAAAATAGCTATTTTGTATGTATTGTTGCCGGGTAGCGTTACGGAAATTGGTCGACATTTAAAATTAAGCTAAAAGCTAGATCGTAAAGTTGCACTTTACAGTTTCTGCTAGTATTTTATTAAGATTGTAAATAATAATAAAAAAGTCGAATAGTTCATGCAATATAGAAGCTTTTCTGCAAAATTTACTAACCATTGTCGGATTTGCACATCAATTTTCAACTTGTTCATTAATTCATTCGCTAAAATTCAGTGAAATTGATACTTGTTTTTGAAAAAAAAATGAAGTTTACAAATTCAATAATGATTTCTCATTTTTAGTCTGCACTCCTTCTACATTCATAGAACGACACGTTTTTCAATAAATGATGAGTTTGTTTTTCTTTTACCGTTTCAATGAAAAATATATGAAATAAGATGGAAAAGGTTGCTCGTGCATCATTCAAATTGAAGAATTTAATTCTATTGGATCAATAAATTTATATATCTGCAATATTGATATTTCAACCAGCTTTTTTCATTATTATCATTATCGTTATTATTTCAATCAAGCAAGGAAATGAGTGGAACAACTCACTTGACTGTTACGACAAGTTGAAGAGTACTTCTCCATCTTCATTCTAGTCATCATTCAATTAATTAAATTCTTCAACTCAAATAATTGCTAATTTCGACAAAATCATATTTCAGATCGTTATATAATAAAAGTCAGATTTCGCTTTTTTATGATTCATTTGGCGAACAAAAGGTGTGTCCGGCTATAATTTTTTGGCATGTAGTGATATAAAAATGGCAGGTGTCGAAATTGATGGCAGGAAAATTTTTATAGTCACATATCGGAGAAAAATCACATAGAATTCCTAACTGGATCAGACCTGTCACATGAACATTACAATCATCAATCTTCTCCAAAATAATATATTCACATAGATGAGAGCACAACAAAAAAAAGGAGCGTAATACACGAATTTCTTCAGTTTATAACCGATGTTTCTACCTTTTCCAATGTTTCACACTCTTTTACGATGAAGACGTATCGTTATTAATTCAGCAACTTGTTCCTTTTCATAGTCTTTTTTTTAAGTGTTAAACAATTTTGTGTGAAATATTTCCTTTAAAGTTGGTTGTTCTTGTCTGTTTCGAGTGGAAATACAAGACACTTGTCGTTCCAAATCGATTATTATCGGATTAGTTTATTTAATCTTCAGACACGTTTATAAACGAATTGAACCTGTCAGAGAGGATAAAAAGAATCGCTTATATTGAACACGCTATTTGGATTAATTCGGCGTTATTCGTGTCTTACAGTAATGACGTTTTTTATATATATTTAATACGGCTTCATTAACATTTGTCAATGTTTGTATTTATCTTCGTCTTCGATTACTAATAGCTGGAATTCAATACGAATTTCTAGATAACAGTAATTTTTTGCCTCACAAGACCTTTACAGGATATCACTCGTTTTCGGTTGGTCGCTTCGATCCACTATCAATCCTGATGACCCTCCAGTTTGATATATAAGGTCGTATAGGTGTTTCATTGCTGATCACATAATTTGTAAAGGTTGCTCGAATGGATTGATGGTGCTATTATCTTTTTCCGGCGATTTACTTTGATCTTATAAGAATTTTCCGTTTTACAACAACAATAAACTCTAATATCGATCTTGAATCGAATTTTTCCGTAATTTAGCTGGGAGAAAAAAGCAATCAACAAACAAATCAACAACTTTCAATTAATTGATTATTGATCAATCTGACATATGGTTCGGTAGGTATAATGGGCTCATTGTTGGACGTTTCATGTAATACAAGGGATTTCGCTCCAAGATCCTTCAGGACAAGCATGTTTCTAAAGGTTATGATCCGGACAACTGCTCAACTAACACTAAAGTGCCTTTGGCTACAACAATTGGACCATGTTCACGGAAAATAAAAACTCGATTAATGATCAGATAGAAACTGGAAAGTTTTACTATTTCAAGATTTTTGCTAGAAATCACAATTTTAAACGAATCACACATTGTCTACCTCAAATATACCATATATATACCTTTACTCTATATGTATATACATATATAAAATTAAACTACCACACAATCTACTCACGTTCCATCTTTATTCATGAGAACTATTAAAGTCCCTACTTTCCTACTTTCCTTCCATATAGATCTACACACATCTTTTACATATAAATTTATATTTTCGCATTTATGGTATTTCTGACATTATTATTAAAGACATGAATACACGAGATTTGATAACATCTCCTAATAAATTTGCACAATTAAATCACGATACGCATTTTTCCAGACCAGACTAGAATAAACTGACGAAGAGGAATCTTCAGTGTTTGTTTTATTTTATTTTATTTTTTTTTTGTGTCATTTTGACAGAATTGATTCATTCGCATCACATCAATCTTCACAATATTTTATCACCAATATCTAAATTTACATTTGTTGTGAAATGATGGAAAGTTTCTTTGAACAAATGGAGTGTAAATATGATGTAGATCGTATCGTGATGATCATAAAGCTCAATTATAATTTTTGTAAAAAATCCTAGATAGTGATGCTGGAAATTAACGATTCAACTTGAAGAAGTACAACTTATTGTTAGTAGTCGTAATACAATTAAATCGAATTAAATCTGTGTTTATATTTATTGTACTTTTTTCTTTAGTGTTGTTCTTTTTATTCGGTATTTCGTTCGAAGTTCTTGCCTATTTAAAACTTCCACGTACACTGAACATATTCTGAATAACAAAACTTATTCGATTCGGATTGTCGTTCACGTTGGTTATTTTTTTTTTTTTTTTGTTAATTTGATCGTCCTTTACAGGAGACTTCTACGTGAAAATTCAATACGAATTGATTCAGTTTACAATAAAACAATAGTTTCACATACCTACTATTTAGAATGTAATCAATGTTCAAAACATCGATTACACTTTAAATTTTCAATGTGTACAAAGAAAATGACGACTAGCAAAGGGTAGTTTAAACGCTTATTCAACCGCAAATATTCTCTAGTGACCGATCTAATTGTAACAGGACCAAAGTTATATATTATATGCATAAAGTTGTATAAACACCCTTGAATTTTGCTGATTTAGATGAAAATTCTCATTCAGGGTCTATATATTGTTAGATAACTTTTGACATATTCACAATTAATTTGCTTAGAAAGTTGCTTACAGTCCCAACAGGGCCACCTAAACATAATTTGCATTGTCTCTAAAACAGTCTTGACCTTTTACTATTACATTGTAAAACGACGTAACTAAATTAATTTACCCGGCAGGTATGGAAATATTGGGATTTTATTGTTCGGTAGCTTATTATATCAACGAAAGTTTGGACAGAGTTTTAATGGAAACAACCAGTATTGCATGTTTGTTTTTTTTTTGTTGTTTTTTGATATTTATTTCCTCTCTGCTTCAGTATTTGGGAAAAATTGAAAGATATTTCGTTAATTTCCCGAAATACAGGAAAAGTTTGCTCTCACGTTGAAAACAATAACGAATATCCTGTGATGAAATGAGAATTTATTTTTGTGAACAATCAAGAATGAAAATTCCAGGCCCCTTTAACTGCCTCAATGTTGTTAAGATGTTGAACAACTAAATGTGGGCCATCTACAAATGTTGAGGACTTTTGGAGATCTTGGGAATTGAAGTGGGATATTTGGGTGTATGTGGCAAGTGACTTAAAGGGATGTATGTTGTCTAAATATTACTAGTAAACTAAGATTGTAGTAAAACCATGAAATTAGTGGAGTTAGTAGTCGAACTTAAGTCGAAAACATAACAAGGTAACGACGCTGGACAGATATGCAAATTTTATGATAAAACCGCAGCAAAGTTGGTGCATTGATATGAATAATAATACTAAAGTTACCATACTCAAGTGTTCTGACCTCTCAAGTTAACAACTTTAGGTATATTGTAACCAAAATAGAGAAACTATCTTTATTATTATTGTAAAAATAAAAAGATATTCGAATAAATTTGGATTCTATTTTCTTGATATAACGTCCGTTTATGATCAATCTTGATCACAGTCCATTTCGCTATCAGTTCATCTTTCTGGGGTGTTATTGATGAGAAAAAAAA
The DNA here is from genome assembly GCA_037414795.1 of Stenodera caucasica. Lineage (NCBI taxonomy): Eukaryota > Metazoa > Arthropoda > Insecta > Coleoptera > Meloidae > Stenodera > Stenodera caucasica. The sequence continues at coordinate 44,456 of JAZBGZ010000133.1, read as the reverse complement.
TCGAAAAGAAAACGAGAATATCGGCGGTCAGGAAAACTGTCGCATCCATCATTCTAACATTACTTTTTCAGACAACATTTCCTCCACTTATATTTCTATAAATCAATCGCATATTGAAATTTAATTTCAGTAATGTACTCGCATCGCTACTGATCTACCTCGAAGTAATCCTTTGTTCAAGTCGCATGACGTATAGTTCTTGGTTAATTTTGACCAAAGGTCCACATCAATCATACGAGTCCGTACAATAAACCACCGAACTGGAACAGTTTGGCCGTGAAGCGATAGATACAAACGGATACCAGAAACTTGACAAAACATCGAATTTTCATCGAAATTATATTTATTATTGTTTCATTATTATTATGGAAAAATGTAATAATGATGATCGGAAAGCGCCCTTTGTTACCTAATACGTATGTATAACGCCTAGTCAACAAAACGCGCGTATTTTCACTTTGTGCTATTGAAAAGAGGTCGCAAACAATAGACGTCGATGTGAACAACAATCGAAGCTCTCTCGAATTATTGTTGAATTCGCATCGACCGTGTATTATTACAATACGACTTGACGCACAAAATACCATTATTTTCAAATCTATCGATCCGTAAATGACTCGAATTAAAATTATCTCCAACTCAATTATAATATACCAACAAAACAACAAAAAAAAAAAATTAATTCGCTTTCAACACAAATGAGATTTATAATTTGAGGGATTGAAATAAAAACGCTATCGGTGCGAAAAATGAACGATAACGTCAAGTCTATCCAGACAAAAATCCATCATGATTAATTGAGAAAGTTTGTCTCGGAAATTAAGGCATTCATTCAACGATCATAATAAAATAAGTCCAATATCGATGATCCAACAAAATTGTATTCTTCCAGCAAAACCAATCATTACCCTTAACCATCAGTTTGTCCAATAAACCTGAATGGTTAAGTCACTATCGAAAAACCGCTGAAAATGTTGGTTTTTTTTAGGGGGGGATTGTCGTATTCTTCATCCCCATTTCCCTTTTCCACATTTATGTGTTTGATGCACACACATACAACACATATAGATTGAATCGGTCTTTCAACAATAGAACTTTATCACAAATAAATATCTAGGAGCATTCAATGTCGTTTTCTATAGATTGTTACGGTCGCTACTACATGTTTTCGTTTAGTATTTTCCCTCCCTTATACTGTCGTCTGGATTCTCTGTTGTTGCTGTTGTTGAATTGGGAAAAGAGACAGGACAATCCCGGCCTGACACACACTCAAAGATAAAAATTAATGGAACAAATAAATAAATAACCAGACTATAATATAATGGAACGAATAAATGGAATTTGGCATCGATTTTGATCTATTGACAAACAAAATAATTGAAACGGTGACCGTATTGTTGACGTTACTCTCAAATATTAAACACACAAACATTCAATAACGTACAAAATATCGTATATAAAGTGGATTATTCAACGACAATAGGGTAGAAATGATAAATGGCAGGGTTATCTTGAAGAAAGTTAGAGTTACAACGAAAATATGGGTTTTTATTCAATTTTTTTTTTTTAAGGGGTCGTTATCTTGGGGGTAGGATTCGATAAAACTAAAAGCTAATTGGTAAGGGAAGACATCAGCTCCGAAACTTTTCTTTAATCCATATCCTATTAAAGTTTTCTATCCAACAATACAAGTTTTTAATCTTGCGATCCTCCCTATGACCTGGGTCTTATTTTGTCGGAATAATGAGTTGGAAATAATTATAATATTTTATTGAAAATTCTAAGAAAATATATCGATGGAAGTGTCTGAACTCACTATCATAAAAGCAATTATTGTTTTGGCTTGAATTCAAAACAACGATGAAATGTTTGTTTGCCACAAAATTGAATAATATAAATTGTGGACTTTTATCAATTTATTTGTGCGGTGGTAACTGAAAAATTAGCACTGTTCTGTTCGCATAGTTTCTGCAATAAAGACGTTAACGGTTGCTGAAAAAAAACAATCTAAAAATACCATTATATTTGTGAAAAGTCTCTCTAATCCGACCACTAGCTCTCACTACTTTAAATTTGCAAAAGTTATACAAAATAAGTGGAGTGTAGCAGGGAAAGAAAAATTATTATTCAAAGAAGGTGTTCAAGATTTTCAGACAGATGTAGGTACTACAGAAGAAAACTCTTACTTTATAGAGGTTCATATAATTCGAGAGTTAGCCTTGAAATAGAAAAACCTCCCAGTAATAAAATTCGATATTTCGCCACATTTTCCCGTTATCTCAATTTTCATGGAATTTGGCGAAAATTTTTGGTTTTTTCGATCAATTATTGGCGATATTTTATTTACGGATAGACTGTTATTGAGTGGACTCGTTTAGATCGCGAATTCATCGAAATCGACTAAATTAGTATTAGTAGAGCCTTATGCTGTGTAAATATACACATTTAAGTAGTTGGGGATTATATTTATAATGTTGGAGACCGCTGATTGGGGCAATATCATGAATTTTGCAAATTAGTTAACGTGTCCGGATGCTGTGCAATATGGCTTACATTATTGAGCCGGTCCTGAACATTTTCATTGTTTATTTAATTGAAATGAATCGATAGAATTCTAGATGTGGGCTTTATTTATCATTGATGAAGAATAAATTTGGAATATTTTTGATAGATTATAATCGAATATAAAAATGGCAATTTTTTCGTATTTTTCTTCGTAAAATATGGAACTCATAAAACCTGTTAACGTTGTTTACATTTACGTACCGTCAACGACATGATATATGGGGATCTCATATATTGGTTCATTCCAGAGTCCTTTGTTTGACAATCCTATATAAGTCCTGCATCATCTATTCATCATATATACGTATAGGATAGGTATGGTTATAATATAGTGAGTGTAAGAGAATCAATATATCTTTCTACCTAGATAAACATCTATAGTAACCAGATATAAACGTCTGCACATCGACATATAGTATTAAGGATTTAGGGAAATTGATTTGATCATGCGGAAGGTTGATAACAAGAGAGCTAGACAACACGTGTATATAATATTGGCGAACTAATATAATAAAATCTAAATTCAATTTAAATATTTAGTAAATTAATTTGGAAAGGGTGAAATTCTTACCAGCAATATTAGAGTATCAAATGACTAGGTTGAAGAGCAACAAGTAGACAACAGATGACGTACGTCACAGGATATCTAGGACGAAAGCACACACAAAACAAGCAACTCGAACGACACGTGGACAATAATGCACGTATACAAATAAATTGAATTAATAATAGGAACATTTACAAAATTATAATAAATAGACAAAACACCACAAAGCAACAATAATACAATTAAACATAAACATTCAAACATATAGAACAACACTAATGTGATTTACTCTTCTCTGATTATCTTCAAATTTATGTATGTTTGTTGAATAAGATCGTATGATCGGTAATGTTCGTTTTCAGATTATTATTATATCTTTCTTTGTTCAATCAATATCTATCTTTGTCGAATTTTTCAATTTTTATTATGTTATCAAACGATTGGATATTTATTTAACAGTTATTTTTTTTTATTTATTGATAAGGTTATCGGTTGTTGAATGATACCCACGTCTGTGATTTTTTTTTTCGAAAAAATGCTACCACATAACATTTATATTCTAGTGCGACATTAGAGTAAAAAGTTAACGGAAGTTGAACAGACAGAAAAGACACTATTGATAACGGAAAAGACAAAAAAATTGAATGAAATCACCGAATCTCTCTTATTGTTTGCGAATTTATCATATCTCCAAGTTGATTTTTTGCAATCAAACAACCGATTAAATGAAATTTGAACCGGTTATTCAGCAAAAATACCAACTTTATCTCAATATATAGTAGTCATTAATGTATCTAAGAATTGCTTTATCTACGAATTAATTTTCCATATCGCCAAAACAAACGGAAAAATTTCAAACATGGAGGTTAATCCATATAACCTACCAAAGATCGAAGATTTTTCCGAGATTTGGAATCGGTTTCAAGTGACCTGCTGAGTAAAAGTCCCATCGAGAGAAACAAAAATAGATTATTCCGTAATTAATAAACAGTAGAGTACCGAAACGGGCTCCAATTAAATGAAAATGAAGCGATTTTTATCAAAATTAGAAATTACTTCCGTATGAAAATACTCATATTTTTGAAATTTTCATCGCGTCACTACATAAAAACAAAAATTAGGATCAAGAAAATACGCTTCCGCCTCAGCAAATAAGTATTGTACGTCGATAATTTCCTAATCTTCCAATTAATTAACCTATTCAATTGTTCCATAATACATCTAATTCTATGCTAAACTATTAACAATTGATTAATTAATCAGCGATTAATCTATGGAATCCATTTTATCACGCATGCAATTGTTTCGGTTATAGTACAAAAATTCAATAATGGCAACTAATAAATTATAACCTACTTGAACAGTAATTAATCGATGATATTTCGACCCTATGGACAGATTTTTCATCACCATTTTCACAAATTTTCAGTTCAGTTAACATCAAAACAAATAAAACCGGCACAATTAATTAAGCAAACTAGAAACAGGTTAAGAATCTTACTAATCAGTGCCGCCAATCTTTCTACCGCCCCCAATAAAATCACTGAAAACCAGGGATGACAAAATTGTATCTACCAAATATTCCAATTAATTCGCTTTTTATCGGGAATAAACTGAAATTTCTGATATTATTACGAATTAATTATCAAATTTCAATTTTTTCATAATACATCTAATTCTATGCTATGCTAAACTATCAACAATTGATTAATTAATCTATATGGAATCCATTTTATCACGCATGCAATTGTTTCGGTTATAGTACAAGAACTCGAATAAACAATTCATTAATGGCAATTAATAAATTATAACCTACCTGAATAGTAATTAACCGATGATATTTCGACCCTAAGGACAGGTTTTTCACAAATTATCACCATTTCACAAATTTTCAGTTCAATTAACAGCAAAACAAATAAAACCGGCACAATTAATTAAGTAAACTAGAAACAGGTTAAGACTCTTACTAATCAGTGCCGCCAATCTTTCGACCGCCCCCAATAAAATCACTGAAAATCAGGGATAGACAAAATTGTATCTACCAAATATTCCATTTAATTTGCTCTTTATCGGGAATAAACTGAAATTTCTTGCATTATTGCGAATTAATTAACGAATTTCAATTGTTTTCAATGTTAATTGTTTTGATTTATGAATAAATGTGCAGTGATTAGAAATAATTGTTGATCCCTGAATTAATTGTGGGAAATTCAAAAATCTGAATGAGGAATTGCGGTAGTTTTCAACATAAACCGATTTTTTAGCTTTGGTTGGAGAATTTTTGGGTCATTTCAAAGATGACTCCGCTAAAATGTTAGCCCTCTCGAAAATGTCCAGGAATACCAATATTATTTCGCTCGTAGTAATCTATTCGTTGATATTTCATTCTCGAAGGTCGCACCAAATTCCATAAACCATCCCTTAATCTCAATACCACAACATAAGATAAGCCCAACTAAATAAAATGCAAAAGTTTTCCCAAGTAGTGAATTTTCACATGTTCTAATACAAACAGAGACTATCAAATCAAGTCTTTTTCTGTCATGTGAAATTAAAACAAATTGAACAATTTGTGGAAATGAAACGATATATCTCAATTTGACTTTTCTTTCTAAACTAAACTAAAAGGATGAACAATATAAACCACAAACACATACTTGTACAATTGTCTCAAGTTAATATTGTTTTCCAGCTAGAGAGAAATCCAACTTTCTCAATTCAACTTCGACTAAATTCATCGACATCTTTTAGAAGCAACCAACAAGAAATGCACTCAAATATGAATATTGACGATATAAATGCTAATTAATTCAATGAAAATCACGATCTCGACACCATATCCCCAGAAGTCTGACCCAACGAGCTTCAAGCGTATCAATAAACGTCCACTCCAATTTTCACATTAAAACAAAATAATAAGAACGAAACTATCAGATTAGAAGGAAATTGAGACCAAAATATTATGCAGCATTCATGAAATATGAGAGTAGCACACGAAAGTTGGAGATGGTGCATTATTTTGAAATTCGCGCGCAAATTTGTTGCGCTTCCATAGCTCACTTTGTATCTCAATATTTGAATTGCCGAGCAGCTGAGAGCATGGAAAGCTCGAATATTGGAGATTCTGCGCGCGAATTTCAAACTAATGTTCCATTTTTGGCGTCAAATATCCGAAAAATGCCCAATTTTAGGAATGATTATCGAGCTCGGGACTTTGTCGGGTTGAAATTCGGGTCAAGATTTCCGTGGAATGGAGCTCTTTGTATCGCATTCCAAGCACATATTGTCGACGTCCACATAGTTGCGACAATATGCAATTCGATCGAAACGCCTCAATTTCGTTCATAATCTCATTATTATTGTTAATTTCGGAACAAAATCGATTCTCATTAGTCGGAGTTGGAAGTTGATTTGGTGGCATTATAATTAGTTATCGACATTCGATAAAGCGAAATTAATCTAGAAATATTATAAAGTCGCTTGCATGTATGCAATAAATTCACGTGCTCCACTAATTGCACACTAATGGGCCAGCTTTTCATATGATAATCTAATAAAGTGCTTCGACATAAACTCTATTAGTGACACGTTAATGGGCTAGACACAAACTACACGATTCGTTCCACCATTCGCGATGGTTACTCGCTGTAAAGACAGGCATCGAGCTACATTCATCGTATGGATGACATTAAATGAAAGCGTAGCGAGCATATTTTCCACCTGTTTTATGGAGTAACTAGAAAATTGCAACGCTACTAATGACTGAACAAGCCGATGTGAGCGGATGTGATGTTTTACAGCGACGCATTGTAGTTGGGAGGGCCGAAAATTGCGGAAAAATACAGGAAAATTGCCAATACTCGATGACGGTTCAATAGCAATCCAATCAGCAATAATTAATTCGCCAACAAGCTTTAGCCGGTAAGTACCAATCGGATTGGTGTCATGTAAAGTCAAAATTGGTTTTATCGTCATCATCTCTCGTCGAATTATGACAGAACAACCACCAAATCCGGCTTTGTAATTATAGTACGGTCGAAATAATTTCGGATTCCACTAATTGTATTATAAAGAGATGCAGAATCATAATCGACTTATCAATGTTCGATGGTTTATTAGTGGACTAGATCTAGAAATGAACAGTTCGGAACCGAATTCACGGAGTGGACTTTGGATTATTTCGAAATTACATCGGGATAGTCGAATTGTGGCGTTGTTATTAGATTTTCGAATCGTCTACGAAATAAATATTATGGCGAAAGTTTGATTTGAATTTGGCGAGTCGAAATAGAAAGTCGTTCACCGTCATTTCCAACAACATCGAGAAAAGGCTGAGTAGTTTACTTTCTGAAGAGTCTCGTCTAATTCCAGTCTAGTATAGAGAACAAAGCACGGTTGTCTGTTGTTTTTCACGAGAAAAGTTCGATTGACTATACCAGATAACATCACTGTCTGTAAATGAACAATTGCCAACTTCTCGAGCTCAAACTGCACTTTTTCCCAATGAAACGACAATCGCACCTTGGAGGCGTTCCGGGAAATTCTCCGATTTTCACAGACAAACGTGCCAACAATATTTACACTACCGTAAATTGAGAACTGGTCGATATCTTCGGAAAAACGACGATATCAACTGTTCCCGTCCAACAACAAATTATACCGAATTATAGCGTTTGGGGCGATTTTTGCGCTGTGTGATTTATTCCCTTATCCGAAACAAAAAGGACCTAGTCGATAATCTCGAGAGAGTTGCGACATAAAGTTTCAACCATCCAATATTTTCTTTATAACCGTCGGCGACAATTCAATTTCCAATAACCAATAACATAAAAACCACCTACACCCAAATACTTCAATCTCTAATTGATTATATTCGGGCAATTCGCCGATAGATTACAACTGTAGAGGGTGGAAAATCGTTGGGAAAACAATTCGTACAAATTTCCCGACTTAAATACGCAACTGTTTGTCAAGTCGTGACGGTAATAGGGCCATTTACGAACGAATTAAGAACGAATTCGCTTGTTATCCGTTACCGAAAAATGCATGTTTAGACAAATTAGATTGTTAAAGGTCTTCGTATCGGGTAATTTTATTCCCGATTCTAATTGCGGACGAATTTATTTTTTTTGCTATCAAACGAGTAAAGTCGCGTTATTCTCGCGAAGACATCGCGTAGAATAATCGGCCGTAAAGCACGCCAAATGACCTCGTTCCAAGTAACTAATATCGCGAAATTAAACGGGACAAGTGTAAAGTTTGCTAGTTTCTAGCAAAACAAATTTCAGTTGGTAGTTTGTTTACAAAGTTCATTCTCCGGCAAGACGCCAACCTCTTAAAAAGTCGAATGAATAATTGCCTGAAGTCGAACAATATCGGGGGAATTTTATTGGAAGAAGGGTTGAGGCGACCATCGAAATGGGGCAATCATGCAACATTATTCGTTTGTAAACACAATTCAATTGTACATCAAAAGACTGCGAGCTAATTACGTTCTTGCAAGCGTTCTAATATAATTAGCTAATTTTTAGTGAAAATTGCTGAAGAACGATAGAGATGGGAGAATGTGCTGGAAGGCAATTAAATTACCAGTTATAACAGTATTGTTTTTATTCTTAAGTCAATTTGGGAAATTCGCCATTTCCATACGCATCCCCGAAAATGGAATCGATGACTGTGGAATTGTAACAATAACAGCCAGAAATTGATAAATGTAATTTGGAACGGAGATATTAAATTTTGAACGTTATTTTGTCGTTTATCATTCGAGGACATGCTGCAACAAAATCCACAATCATCCCCCAACCCTCTTTATGTCACACGCCTAAATGGCCGGTTTTTTGGGGTTGACGTGAATAATTACCTGCACTCGCTATCCAGGTTGTTGTATAGTTTCAAACGGATCGGTTTTTATTGCAACAATAATGAAAATTGTCTCTATGGGGGATTATTTAAGGATTCTATAGCGAAACAACGGCCTTTTGTTTGTGCTTTATTTTATTGCAGGTCATCTAATTTTGAATTGTGGTTGATATAAATAATCACAGTGGGTGTTTTTGGTGGCGACATAATAAAGTGGATGGTTGGATGTTGTGATGGTTTAGTGGAGATCTTTTCATATGTCATCATGAACTAGACTAGTCTGGGCTGAATGTCATGACAAATGTCCACTCGTATGTATTTAACAGTCGAAACGAACTGGAAATTAATGGATGAAGCTGAAAGCTTTCTTTTCAAATGCAATGTTAAATAGTCCACGATCAATGGATGAAGTCTCTTTTGTAAAAAGTTATGTTGCTGAAAATTTTTAATTATGAACATGCATGACGGAAAATCCCTACTGAAATGCAAATATGCACCAAATTAGACTGAAATAAACTGACTTGTAGCAAGTACAAAATAGAGATGCATCAAACTCGCGAATTTTAATAAATAGAAATATTATTCGAGATACGTTGAAATTCAGTCGACTCCAAAGCTTTGTTGAAAATCGTGAAAATTTGACCCGAAG
>JAZBGZ010000133.1:4135-16054 GCA_037414795.1 Stenodera caucasica | reverse complement strand
AAACGAGACTTCACTACATGCCGAAATTCGAATGACGGATCTAAATAAACTCGTTTGCTTTAGAATCGAGTACAGTTGGTTATATCAACTCGTTTAGATTAAATTGTAACTAGATATTAAATGAAATGAAATTGTACACATATTCCAGAGAGAGTCTCGAATTTCCACAAGCAACAAGCAGACAGATTATTTATTTTTAATGTCGAACACCGAAACGGCCAAGCAAAATTGTAAGCTGCTAGTAAAGCTCAATTCACAATATACATCAAATTGGACGAACAGAACTGTCTACGCAACCTCTCTCTCCGATGAAATCCAATCAGAAGGGTCGCTAGATAGCTCGAAGGTGTTTATTCAATTAGAAAGTCACTAGTTATTTAGGATGAGTAACGACTTTTACACAAAAAAATATTAGAAGAGATTTGACCTAACTCAGCTACGCCACTGGATTCAGGTTGCCCGGCAACCAGACGATCTGAATGATTGGACTATTCGAAACCGATCTTGGACATTATTGGTTGTCTATATTCAGGGTATTGAATTATTTTGATTAATTTTTCTGTTATCATAATGTCCGATTGAAACAATTGAATTCTAGTTGAATGCGAAATAGGAAGATACGCAGCATCTCTCGGGATACATATTCACTTCTCTATGTAATTATTTCGGTTACAATAATTCACTTAGTTAATACTACGTAAACTACTAAAGTTGTGCTATAATTCTAGTAATTTAATGATACTAAATTATAAATAATAATGTTGCCGCTAGCATAAATGTTAATTCCGTTATAATACGAATATATGAGATCACACTATTGTGCAATATTCGACGATTTTCCGGGAAATTTTTCCTTCACTTCACTGAAAAAGGTGGATTTCTTTCGGTGGTGAAAGTCGATTGCCGATCCAGCCCCAATTTGATCCAATTATCGTCCGGATTCGGACAGATAAAAGTAGTTAATGCGAAAAACTTGTTAGCCATCTGAAAATCGGGCATTATCCGATTAATCTGAAAAGACAAGTGATGGCTGACAGTGACAGTCGATGAATATTTAAAATTTCTCCAATTGATGGAAAGAAAATTTCCATTGACACTGTCGCAATTCGATTTATCAAGTTGAGAGACTGACCGTTCAATCGGTCGGCTAACTCATAATTAAAGTCGAATCGAACAATTTCATACGAGTGGGTGCGGACTGATTGGGATTGGAATCGGGCCGGAATACGGCTGTTAATACATTTTATACGGAACTAGTTTGGAAAATCGTTAGAACTAGACCAGAAATAATTCAATTAAATATAACTTGAAGCGACCAACCGACTTTTGATTTAATTAATTACCGTTCAATTAGCACATTAGCAGCCGGAAAGGCGTATTATAATAGGGGTTAGGAGGGGGTAGAGGGTGTCATCGCAGCCAACTAACCATCCGAAATACAATAACGGTCCATTATATAACGTCTCCACGCCGTCTATTGTATTACATAATTGTAATGTAATGATTAGTGTGATTGGGGGCGGCGTATTGTTCGAAATCCGACTTCGGATCTATTGTTGGAGCGGTAATCAGTCTCGATAATACCTGAGTGGAGGAGTTTGAGGTGGAAATACTCCAACTCGATCGAGGAAATTGTTCGCGGAAAAATCCAAAATAATTTCAACCAATCTATCAATTTCTCAAATGTCAAGATTAGCTGTCATTCAAAAATCTGATGATTAGATGCATCGTCTCATTAGGTGAACCATCACTTCCCGATTATCTCAACTATAATTGCTGTGATTTCAGATTTAGTCGAATTTATCGCAAATTCTGCACGTGTAAACCGACTGTAGAAGATGATTTACTTGATTTTCCACAATGTAAGACAATCGATGCGATATTAGGCGATTATTTCCGGTGATTATTTTCCAGTGATTGGTGATTTACGTAAACGTATGGGGGTGATACCCGGCCATTCGCTGGAACCGCCCGATCGGGGCTATCTGATGGAATACGTACCGAAATCGCAGGATGAACTTCCGGTGCGTTCGATCAAAGACAGCTACATTGCGGCTAGAATACCGCTATCGACCGAAGGTGAGCCAATAATTATCGCCAACTTAAAAAAAAATGACTCTTTTCTAAAGCCGCGTCCACAGTTTGGAGTTTAGCGTTCGTTTGATTTGTTTTTCGGTTGATTCTAGGCCTGCTGCGAGACATCTATTCGACGACATTGGGCCACGTCCGAGTCGGGCGATTGCTCGAAGATATGGACATTTTTGCAGGTATCCGTTCGGAATTCCACCAACTGTTGATTAGATTATATTTCGATTTTAGTTACGGTAGCCGAGAAGCACGTTTTGATCCCGAATAAACCGCCCGATCTTCCACAACCATGTACTTTAGTAACAGCTTGTATAGATAGAATCGATTTCACCGATTATATACCGGAGGTTTTGCTCAATTACACTCGAAAATTCCAATTAAATTGCGTTGATTTCAGCCAACTATCGATATCAAAATATCCGGTCAAGTTTGTAGTGTTGGTAAATCATCAATGGAGATAATTGTTTGGTTAGAACAGAAGAAATCTGGTGATTATCAATTGATAACGAAGGCGTTTTTTACGTTTGTTGCAAGAGATCCGATAAATAAGGCGTCGATACCTGTTAACCGGATGGATCCCAAAGAGGATGAAGAACGTAAGAAATTGTTTGGCGATAGTGAATTGCGACGTAAACAACGTTTAGAAGCGGCCAAACATCACACATCACGTGCCCTACCCGATCAGGACGAATTAAAAATTCTGCACGATCTCTATCTATCGACAAAAGACAAAACATTGCGCAGTTTAATGGAAATCAATTTGCCTGAAAATTATGTTTGGATGGGCACTAGTCGTTTATCGAATACAATAATAACACATCCACAACATCGAAATTTACATAATCGCGTTTTCGGTGGTTATATAATGAGAAAAACATTGGAGGTGAGTTATGTTTGTGCCTCTCTATTCAGTAAACAATTGCCCCGAATTCAGACAATGAGCGATATTATTTTCCGGGAATCAGTCAAGGTGAATTCTTTATTACAATTATTCACCGATGTTGTCTATACGAGCAAGAATTTCATACAAAATATGGTCCATGTTGAAGTTATTGATCGCGAATCTGGAAAATCGATAACCTCAAATACTGTCAATATCACCTATAAAACTCCAGAAGAAGTCCAAAAAATCATACCGCGAACTTACCAGGAAACAATGTCCTATATTGAAGGCAGACGATTATTTTTAAGGTCCATGGAATCGGATGGTAGATGCCAGAAATATAGAAACGAGCCGAAAAAATAGAAATTTACGTAATTTTAAAGATTGTCGTGTACCATAAATTGAATCTTTCAATCATTTTTGTTTTATTTGCGGAATTTTTTACGTCCAACCCACCCATAAATTCACAGATTTAATCCGGGAATTATTACAGGAGAACCGGCATACAGTTTTCGATTAATTCAGTAAAATCCTCCAGTTACACAAAATTGAACGATTTGTTACACAAAACACTCCAACTTCACGTTTCCTATTCAATGTTTTTACCGGACCAAAAAAAACGTTATATAAATCCAAACCAAACTGTGGGGGGGGGGAGAAGGGGGCACATATTTTATTATTTCATGCGGCCCCAAAATCGATACAAATAAAAAAAAAAAACTCCAGCCTTTTACGTGGGAAAATATAAAAACTCGAAGACAAACATTAAATGTAAATATTGAATTTTGCATCGAACATAATAGAGCTTTTTTTGGAGGAGAATAATAATAATAATAATAATAATAATAATAATAATAATAATAATAATAATAATGAAAATCGGCTTTTATACAGTTTTACAAATAAACAGATTCAATACTTTGTATTTTTGTAGAATCAAAAGAGCTATTGTGACTGGAATTACGCGAAAAATACGATTCTATGAAACTTTATGCATGATTTATGAAAAGAGATGGTACTGAAATTCTAGCTTCTTTACAAGCTTTTTCTTTATAGTAAGTATCTTTGCTCGTATAGTGCTTTTATTTGAAGAGTTATCCCACTTTCGCTCTAAATATTTCACTGGCAATACTCCACTAGAGAGGACTCAATAGAGATGGAATACGCTGAATTATAGTTTATTTTATTTTAATATTAATTAAAAGCGCAAATAGTCGCTTGAATTCAACTAAATATTCATCCTTTTCAATGATCAAGCTTTGTAGACAGCAGTTGTACAACTGTCTTTTCATTTATCCATTGCAGGAACAATGGAAAATTGTCGGACACAAAGCTACAACATCCCTTGGATTTCACAAAGCTTTGCTATCGCCATTGTAGAAGGTCGGAAGATGTTCCATTTTGTTTAATTGAAAAACCAAAAACTGAAAGAGCAAAAAATAAGATCCCTCTCCAAAATATAGATAGAGTACGTGATTTGGTTTTTTTATAAATGCCGCATTTTCGGTGGATCGCGAAATTTTCAAACTGCTCCAACATTCACTGTTGGAAATGTTCGAGCGACGATAACGAGTCCGGATTAATTGAATTTTCTTGATTGTTAGTTTATGAATTAGTCGCAACATATAGAACAAATCATTTTCTAAATAGCAAAGCTAATCTTTCTAGAACAGCTCGAATACGTAGACAAGTAGTCAACTAATTAAACAACAGTTTGACTCAAATGCTTCGTCTTTACTGAATAATACCCCTATTACGTTGACAGTTTGATAGGCTGCCTGTCGCACTAAACAACCCTCCACCCCTATACAATGCACCTCATTGAAATGCACCCGATTCTCTATCGTGTCGATTAATTATCAGAAATAGATCGTTCGAATCAATCATTTTTACGGGGCATAAACTCTTAATGATTCATGAATTTTATCGCCGAGTCTACGACATTAAAACAATCAACTAGAGCTAGATGAATTGTCAACTTGAAAGCATTGATTGCATTCAGATCGTAACGAACACAACTTAAACGACTTAATCTGGTGTTGACGCCAGCCATTGTGCTCAACTCCAAATCCTTCACTCTAATCCACCCACCATACAGTCATATCATAATTGTCTCCGATCGGCGATAAATTCTCGAAAATTAACGCGGATCTCGCATCAACAAAATGCGCCACAACACCGTTATTTTCCTGAAAACGAGCGAAATTGCGCGAAAACGCGGAAATTCTAGCAACTAGATTGGACTCGAAAAATGGTGGAGGCGCCGGGCGATTTTCTAATGAAACCGAATTAATTCGTATTTAAGATGTTTTTTTTGGAAATTCTTCTATTTTTCAGACATCCTCGATTGTCGAATCGAAAATTGAAACAATAGACCATTAAATCAATCACAAATCGGCATGTTTTCACGACTTATTTGTCTTTATTTTCGGATATTTGTACGTTGTGTGCAATCACCGAAAAACGTAAACGTCAAACTGCACAAACAGCGAGAACAGGGCAAATAATATAGACCAACTGTAAATAAAAGGCATTGTTGGTGCTCGAGGGACTGGTAGCGTTGATTAAAAAAGTTCAGCAATGATTGCTAATGGCGGAAGATATATTCAAATGGACTCGAACATATCAACAAAAAAAAAAATAATAATAATTTGGATCGAATAGAAAATTTAGCTGTACGTTAATATTTCAGCGGTGGACAAATGTCCTGTTATATATAACAAGAAATACTCAACAAAGTTGATTAAATCTGTGGATGTTGCGTCTTGAATAAAAAAAAAAACCGACTGGTGGAAGTCGAAAAATTGGAAAACGTGCATGGAAAATCGATTCGATCACGATTTATTTATCGGGCAAAAAACGGAGCCTAGCAAAATCGGGCGAAAATATTCGAAAAGTGAAGTATTAACATAGTGCTCGAAGAAGCGAGCAGTATCGAGTCCTAATTGAGAATAAACCGTAATTTATTGAATTATCAGCTCGATTCGCCGGACTCAACCAATTTCATGAATAATAAAGCCAAATTTTTCGAAGCTTCAAGCTGATCTTGGAGCAATTAGGCAATTTTCGAGTTGTCCTCTATTCAATTTATTGATCCGACTTTTCCCACAAATTTCCAACTATAGTCGATAACTAATCACCAAATATGGGCCGTTTGGTTTATCAATTTAACCGCTTATATAATTAGACATTAATTACAACTTTGGTCTAGAAACATCATTAACTATGTTTGATGTGAATGTTGATCGGTCAGGCGATATTCCATTTATGAATATTTGATAATTCGTAATGCTCGAACAATACAGTTTTCATTGTTGATGTTAATGAACAATGATAATTAATAATTGACGGAAATCATTACGATTTTTTCTTATTATTATTCAATTGTGGTTTCGAGTTAAATTCGGTATAAAACTGATATTAATGCCGGTTTTGTATGAATAAAAGGCATGGATGCTCCAGTAAATGAATATCATCAGTTAACCTTAATTAAAAAGGCCACCCTTTTGTTTATGACTTGTCGGTGAGAGGTGCGATAACGATTGCTGAAATATAAAATCTAATACACATGAAAGTTGGAGATAGACAGAGCGAAATAGGGGCGGTTTCATCATCTAAATACAATACAAACCAAACAAAGATAAGTCACATTAATTTGGTTTCTATTAACTGGGAAAAGTTGACGATGAAATTGGCGCGATAAGGAAAACTATCCATTTAGATGACACTATTTCAGTGTTAATGTAAAAAATTTCCATTATAGTCAATCAGGCGTTCACGTTTTCCCTGGAATTATCGGGATTTTCCGATCCCATTACCGAATATTGAATAAAATCGTCATTTTCGGGACGACTGACTCAGGAGCTGAATTGAAAGGTGTTCGTTTCCACATCTCCAAATTACGATGGACGGCACAACTGAATTCATAATTTCAAGAATGTAACGAGGGAATTTTCCGGATTTGTGCGCGAATCGCTGTCTATTGTTATCGTGTCAAATGAAATTTTACATAAAATAGTTGAGAAACGAGACGTCTATAATGCGCAAATAATTCTCGAGTAATAGCTTTGGTCAGTGGCAGTTGTACTAATCCCACCCAACATATATAACGTCGTTTTCCAAGATAGGAAAATCCGGGATCGGATCCGGATACCTATAGTCGTACGTCTCTCTCTCGTTTTCACGCCGGCTTTGTTCAGTCGAGTTCACGGCGAGCTGGTCGTATTTTCCAGCACAACCGATAAACGTCATTTTCGCATGTAGACTGCTCGAATTTTGGCTGGTATATCCAGAAATGGCCCAACATCTGCTCACTACGAGATGAATATCGATGTTTTACTCGCAACGACCATATAAATGTTGGATCGTTATGATTTAGATTTGCCAAACAGGCTATTGGGAAACGGGAAGAAATTGTCCCAGCAACTGACACCGTCTTTATCGAAACGATTTAAGTTAGCTGTGAAACGAATATCGGGACGCCGAAACAAAAAACTACATCAGTTCCCTGAAATGGTGCAATTTTGGCGGATGCGCCGGGCGAATTTATCCATTCTGCTGAAATTTATATCAATAAAAAAAAAATTGGACTACTTGATAATGATCGAAATCAACTAAACTGACAAGAGTTTCAACAAACTTTACTCCCTATCAGTAACAAATGTTTTAAATTAAATTCAGTGAAAAGTTATCTTTAACAAAACAAAAAACAACAGCCAATTAGTATTTTTTATTCCAGAAGATACAAAACAGATGAAAGTTGGGTCCGATTTCGAGTATTAAATTATATACAACAGGGATTGATAAGTTGATCAGTTAATGTTGGATTAATTCGAGCTGTGGGCGAGATTTACTGGCACGTGGCGAAATATTATAAATTTCAACATTGAACCCGATTAGTTGGGGTCTGTGGAGTTCTGAAATTGGTATCCGATAATCCTTGGATGTCGACGAAAAGATTACAGCGACCGTCGTGGAGGTTTTCCATCAAATCGGCCAACACAATTCCGCGATAATCCCGGAAATATTGTCTCTTCTTCGAAAATTTTCGATAGTGTCGAAAGTGTCGATTGTTCCGGGCAAATTTTCGCTATATCGGCCGATTGTGAGGCTCGTCGGACATTCCAGCCGTATTTCGAGAATAAGTTGTATTTTCCACAAAGTTGTCACTGAAATTATCGAGTTCATTGGGGTGATTTCCACAAAAATCCACATTTTCAAACTTTTCCATTTGAAATTCGAAACTCTAATTTCACGTTCGATAAACAGTTCGAGTTGGAGAAGAATTACATCGAGCTACTTTGGGCCCATTTGAATATTCCGACATTTCGCTCGATTGGACTCGAAAATATGTAATTTCTGTCATTCAAACTGAAACTAGAACGTAGATATTCAATCGGGCGAAAATACAACAACAATTTGAATATTTACAATTGTCATTATTTGTAAAATTTGCCAATAATAAACTGAATAAATATAAGACGGTGATTTAATTTTTGACAGCTCGTTATCGAATGGATAAACGTGATTCCAACATCACACGTAAAACGTCTGAATATTCAAAAGGGGCTTTGCAATTTACAACTGGAATATACGTTAAGTTATCTAGTATTGTCGACATGGCCGAAATAATCACCTCGACAACGTTAATATAATTTAATTTGGATTACGCTCCCCGACATACCTATCTTATGCCTAGTCAACACGAAAACTAATTAAATGGATTGTTCATTTCGAAACTTCTATTTCAACAACATATCGTCTATTCCCATTTTCACTAGAACTACGAATAAATATGACGCGATGCAATTTACCATTGTTCGTTGTTGTTCTATTTGATCTAGCCGAGCAATTTCTAAAATTTTATGATACTGCATAAACTACAGTTAGAAATCTAATTACTCCAAACTACAATAACAGGATCGTTATAGTCGTCATTATTTCACGATAGTTTCACATTTCATTGGATCAAAGTAATGAAGTTTAGCGATAACGAGACGAACCTGGAAAAATTCAACGTTAGAAAAAAAATTATACAACTCAATATTCGTGTTACATTAGTGCCGGTTAATTAACCGAAACCGGTCCTAATGTAAAACAAGTGAAAATCAACGTATATTGATTATTCCATTAATATTCGACGTACTAGATTTCTTATTGTTCTATTATGGAATAAGTTGTAATTCTCAACTGGAGCACATAAATCAGTCGTTACCATACATAAACATTTATTTCCACCCTGTACAACTTCATTCTATTCTCTTCCTAGTTAATTATGAGCACCACAAACTGTTGTACATAAATCTTGGAAAAACATTCCATCTGTCGTCGATTTTATTCAATTTAAATTACGCTAGAAACAATCGACTAGGGAAATTAATAACGAATTGAACAATAAATTTAAACAGATAATACTTAATTTATTAACTATATTACAGAAGAAATATACGTTTTTCTCATTATTTTTTCAGTATAATACAAGTTTTGATAATAAGTACGTGCGCCAAAGTACAGCTGCGTGCTTTTTCTCGATATATATAATTAACAAAAAAAAAAATAGAACACAGTATCAACAATAAGTAGCGTTGCTGTAACATTTTATTTTTAATTGAATTCTAATATTTCTAAATGTTACATTTTGATCAATTATTAGTTCGCTCCTATTCCATCAGTAATGATAAAACAAACGAAAGTTGGTCAATAAAACAATCACAATCGTCAGTTTTAGGTAATTTCGATGAATTCTCAACGCCTCGAATCCATTTATTTTTTAGTTGATTTTTGTCTCAATTTCGATTTCGGACGGAAATTATTGTACATCCCCCGAAAATCTTTATATTTATTGGCCCTAACTAATAAATGGAATGGTTTTGTTTTCTTCGATAATTTCGATGTTTTGTGCATCGTAATAGTAGCGATAATTACAATTTACAATTTCCAAAATAATTTACAACAGAACAAAACATTAAATTAACCTGAGAATAATCATATTTCCTATTTAGAAGAAAGTTTTTTCCGACATCTTACACAATATTACACAATTTCGTGTCGATTTTATTATTTATTTACAACATTGCACTATCAGTCCTGGCAACATTTAGGATCTAAATGTTTCTATTTTGCAATATTTCGAAGACGACTTGTTGTTCAGTCGATTCATCTTCTGGAATGGACCGCAATTCATTATTATTGCAATAACGCAATTTTCTAACAGTCAACAAAATTTCCATCAACAATAACCGATGTGTTTTCAAATATATAATATATAATAATATAGATAACAAATAGGAAATAAGAAGAATTAAGAGATAATCACGTTCTCTTTCTCGTTATTAATAATTTTTTTTTCTAATGTAATTATTTCTATTTATAGTTTTATAATTGTATTTGGAAAGCTTGCGGCGTATTTGTTGAACTTAAAAATGGGTTAGTACTGCTTGTATTTTGTCCAGCAGCAATTTCCGCCCATTCAGCATCGAATGGGTCAGATTGTCGTGGATATAACGAACTGGAATCTAGCGAAACAGCTCTAGAATGTGCCGATAATGATGGTGGACGTCTTATCGATGTACCATCAATACGTCCATTACCGCTAATCAATGGTGAATTAACAATCTGACCCAACCATTGATCCGGCTTTGGTAGATTAACCGAAGTTGATGATGTTGTAGATTTATTTGGAGTTTGTGTTAAACTTTGATTCGAATTAGAACTCAAATTTGTTGTTGTTGTTGTTGTAGTTTTTGTTGTTCCCGTACCGGATAAAATCGATTGATTGAACGTATTATTAATTGTTGTAACATTTAAATTGAGCGTATTCTGATTAATCGACGATTGATTATTGAAATTGAAATCATCCGATCCGCTATGTGTTAATTGACTTAAGCCTTGTGATAATTGTTGACATAATGCTGTAACAGAATCACCAGGTGATACTTCCGGTATTGGTGATACTTGTTTATTTGTTGGTGATGTTGGTGATTTATAGGCGTTTAAACGGGCTGTATTGCTTGGTAATTCATTGACACGTAACGACATCTGACGTTTGAATGGTGAATTTTGACCTAATGTACTGAAACCACGACAGCTACCTTGTCTTTGTAATAAACTGGGTGTGGCATGTGGACGTTCTATAGCGAATGGATTTACTGGTATTGGTTTTGTTATAGACACATCGATACCACGTTCATTCTGATCAAATCTACAAATTCAATTGAAAAATTATTGAATAAATACTGAAGAAATATACAATTTTAATTACCGTTCAGTTATACCATGTTGTCTAAATGATCCGCTACGTGTGAATGTAGAATTTTTCGCATCGAACATCATTGTAACATCGCATTCTTTATCGCGCCGTTGTTTCCTTTCTAAACATACAGCAAATGCACAACCGACAGCATGCGATAAACGTTCACCTGTTTCTCTTAATGCTAAAAAACCATGGCACATCCAACGTCTAGTCGTTCCATCTCTACAAATATAACTAAAACCACGTTCATGATTCCTATCTGGTGCACAAAACGATACTTTTTCAATTGTTTGATCAACAATCAATCCTTTCGTTTCATCTTCAACAACACGTAAACCATCGCCAGATACGTGAAGAACGGCCCTAACTGGCCGTCTTCTAGAACCCTAATGAAAATACAAAAAAAATTAGCTCCAACAGCCACAATATATAAAAGAAAGTTAATGATACGTACTCGTAAAACTTTCAAAGCTTCTTCGCACGTATTCATCCCTCTCGATTCGAAAACTTCAACACAGCCTAAATATTTAACAGCAAATGTACAAGTACCGGAACGTACAGCCGTCTCATCAGCTTGCCATTGATGAGGTTTCGAACTTTCCGGTATACGGTCTTTCCGTCGACGGAACGAATCCCGGAATGATCTTCTTAAACGATCCATCTTACGTGGCGAACGTAAACTCCGTCTCTACAACAC
>JAZBGZ010000132.1:72097-83017 GCA_037414795.1 Stenodera caucasica | reverse complement strand
AAGTGAAATTCCCCATAATAATAACAATAATATTATGAATAATAAAGACGAATGGCTCGAAATCTATCGAATTATTCAATTGAGACGACACTTGTTGAATCTTAAATTATAGATCGTTCACATTCGGAAGTACATGGGCGTGACTTGATGTCATTCCACCCCCTCTATGTTCTAGCATCGATACTTGAACTGGTTGTCAAGGTGACACTCTTTTTGATAAAAAACGAAAAAAAAAACGAGAGCAACTTGTAATTAGATAGGTGGCGCGAAATGTAGGTCGCAGTGTTGCCAATCTGTACTGTGTACTTATCGCATAATTGAACCATATGGGAGAAAATTAAATTTTCTTTTTATATAAAAATAGTGATGATCGATTTAGAGGGTCAGTGAACGGTTGGAAAAAAACAACCCGCATGTTATTCGAAAACACAAAATTAATTAATCTAATTCATCCAATTGACTCGATGAGTTAAGACGAATATTTGAAACGGGAACTTTACTTAGTCGATAGTTTGGGGACCGCTGTTCTAAGCGTTTGGAATAGACTCGAATTAGAGAAACAATTCATCAATTAATCAATTATGTTCCACTTGATCGCATTGTTGAAAGTACTTTTGAGATCAAAGAACTGTAAGAAAGTTGAAGAATTTAATTTATCGCAGATTTTTTTTGTTTTGAACGTCGAAATTTTGGGAAAAACCTCAAAATTGAATTGAACCATTCGAAGAATAGATGATCTAATTTTTTATTCGATAAAAATCTATAATAATTGTGAAAATCTTCGTTATATTGATGATATTTTGTCGAACTATGTCAACTTTTAAACAACATAAAATTATATGGTTTTGCAATTAATGAACCTTCAAGTTTCCATAATGACATTGATGATAAGGCACGAACAATAATTATCGAATATTATCATAATCATTAAATGTTCAAAAATGATTGGCAATCAGGATTTTCGCTAATAAAAGTATTTTTTCGAAAAATCAATTTAATGGTCGAAATGACTCAACTACGCCTTCAATTTCTCTCCAGTTTGGTCTAAATTATTCGTCGTGACGTAGTCGTCTGTTATTAGAAAAATTTCAATTTTGACCCCTCTTATTCCATTGTCCAGTAGATATTCTATTATGAACAGACAGGGTCCAGTTTAACTATACCAATATTATTCTATATACGTCCATAAACTAGCCTTTTGTGGTGGAACAAGTTGTATTTATTTTACATATTGAACGGCGACTTTTGTTCAAATACAACTCTCAAACAGTTCATATGTCTACCTGAACTCCATCAGTTCACCAGGTAGAAAATCCTCCCAATCAAGACAGCTATAAGGTGGATAGTTTAGTTTTATTGTGGTTATTGTGTTGTTCGATAATATGGGAACGAAATCATTGGAGGTTAGTTTTTATCGACCTTTTTCCAAATTTAATTACTAATTAATTTATTGAGAAAATTGCGAAATTTCGCTAGACAACGTGCCATTGAAACGCCCATTAATTCAATACTTTGATAAGCTGCTTTGGCATTATTTTCCATTATAAAATGAATGAATTATTTTGAAATTCTTCCACTTTGGTGATTTATTGATTTATAAACAAATCAATCTATTATTTAATATTAATTGTCAAGGTCTGTATCATCAAAAAATTTTATTCAATAATATTTTGAAATTGAATCGATTTTGAACTCCGAAAAAAACATAAATATCACTGTTTTTAGCAATAATTCTAATCCAGCCGGAATCGGAAAATTCCACTAGTTTATCCGAATATCGATTAGAAGCTTCAATTATCACATGAATACTAATCGATTTATTCTTCTTATTTTTAAACTATTTGATCTTTCCATTTAGAAATTTCAATTAGAAGAGTTAATTTATGTAGAAATATTCAATATAGACATTTACCTAAGAAGGACATCCCGTTATAGTGGAAACTTTCACAAATTTGCACAAATTAGCAAAATTTCAAAATTTCGGCTCTTTATCAAATATCACACCGCCCCTGTAATTGATACCTGATAAGTATTCTGAAAAATTTTCGTAATTAAAACACAAAATGCAATCAGTTAACTTATATTGAATTCAAATTTAGCGCCTAAGGCAGAATCGATCGATCGATTTGGACCAATCAGAATCGACGATTTATTTTGAGTGGGAGTTTCAATTTGAAAAATAATTAATTTTTATGCGATTCGATTTGAAATTCGTTCTATAAATATTTAAATCATTCGATTAAAATAACTGTTAGTTTGAAAATGGGGCCCTTTTAATTCGATTTATTCATATTTCATGCTTTCACTCATATCGAATTACATTCGACAAATAATCACATTTTCAGGTTAATTAAGAATAGTTGATTTATTTTTGTTATCTAGTAAATTAATCAATATGTTACTTATTTAGGAATTAGAAGAGAAAGCTGTTAGTGTTTTGTTCTTCTTTTCGTAATTAACGTCAGTTTGTTGAATAATTAACTTTTCTATAAGAATTTTCAAATATTTACCAGGATAGCAACAGCAAACATGTTGAGGTCGTCATCTATATGTAAAAATATACCTCATTTGAATAGGTTTCGATTCAGTGGCGTAACTAGCTCTGCTAATGCCCTGTATCAATATTTTTTGAGGGACTTTTTTCGGAAATTAAATAAAAACACTCTAATCAACAAATTTATCCGAAAATAAAATAAAGGGTTGAGATGATTGTCTCCTGTTGAGGGCCCTACAAATGATACAACGTTAGCTACGCCTCTGTTTCGTTTATTTGAACGATGACTTTCGAAAATCCAAAATTCACCATTCTAATTTGTCGAAATATGTAAATAAATATTTTGAGAATAAATAAACAAATACGAAAAAAATAATAATGTAGAAGGATTTGCGAAAGTTCAACATGAACTAGAATCGTCTCGATAAATTCGTGAATTTTAATCTACAACAAATACGATTTTCTCCAAAAAAAATTATTTCCCTAATTTTTATTCTAAATTTTATCTCGTATTTCAAAATAATGAGTCTCAATATTGCGAAATTTCAATCGATTTATCAAATGGTAAAAATTTTGTGTATTAATCTCTCAATAATAAAAAAAAACAAACAATTGAAAATAGATCTAATAAATTTTATAGACAAAGCGGATGAAGATTACTGTTCATATCGTATTGAGATTAGGTCTCGATCCCTTACCGAATTTCTGTTCCCTCCAGAAAAGCTACTATTTCAATGAGAGAGACGTCGGGATAAGATCTAGGTAAAAAGGGCCGGATCTCTCGTTTTTCCGCTATTCTTCTCCAGTTAGTCAGGGATTCCCAACTTTTTTCCACATCGACCCCTAATTGTTTATAGTTTATTTTGTAATGTACAAATATTTATATACAGTCCGTTCCCTCTAAGTTTTAAATTTCTCATATGGCGCTTATTTTGGAAAAAAATTGAAAACGACTTACGAGATCCTTAAAGGGATCACTTGAAGTTTATTTGAGATATGAAAGTACCCATTGGGCTATTTCGGAAATGGGTCAAATCAAGTCAACTTTCTTAATCTTCATTGAATTAAAAAAAAATGTTATCAAAAAAAAATGTTGACCCCGTTGGGAATCCCCGAATTGCGTAATTATTAGAATTTCTATAATCCAGTGGCTGATGGATTAGTTAAATAATCGAATTCCAAATAGAAGGTCAAGATCAAGATCAGGATTTTGACCAACATAGAATAGTGGCGGCTTTCATTTTTGTTGAATAATAAAAGTATAGATTTTTAGTGAATTATCATCAATTGACAAAAGACGATAAAAAGATGGACTATGGTTTTGTTTATAATAAATTAATGTAAATTCCGGCAGGTCGTCTAATCTTTGAACTTGTAAATAGTAAACGATCACTATGGTGATAGCCGGACTAATAATGAACGGACAATAACTATTCGAATTACAAATAATTTTCTAATAAATAGTATTTGATTTTGTAATAATTTTTACTATAGAAGAAACAATTACAAATCGTACAAATGAATTGTTTAATTTGAATATTGAGGGGGCAATGAACTCTATATTTAATACATATAGGATTATTTTTTTTATATCTATACAATTTTTTTTCCAGTTCTAATTTACATTTTCAACAATCCGATTCGATTTATGTGAGTTCATTCAACGTCACAACATCTTTTATCATACATTTATGATAGTGACGCGCCTACAATTTCGTCCAATCAGAATTAAAATAGCCTAGCACACCCTTTCCAGAAAATAATTATCTATAAATATAGTCTCTCATTCAATATTTGAATAAGTCTAACAACTTTAAACACATGGTAGCGATCAAGATACATTTATCATTGAATTTCAATTTCAAGACTTAAAAATAAATATGGGAAAAGGTGGCCAACAATTGTCATTACAATCAAATTTGAATGTTGAAAATGGTACAAATGACCGGAAATTATTAGAAAAGGGCTATGTGAGTTATATATTTTTGTTTTCTGTTTAAATATTTCAAATTATTTTAATAGATTTAACCGGAAATTGTTGAATTGTTCACCGTGAAGTTTAGAGAATGATTCAATAATAATAACTCGATCCGGATGTCATGTTTTAGAATAATTACCGATTAAAGTCTCAAATTTCTTAACAAATTTATTAGTTACTAAGGTGACAAATATAGAGAGGGTTTTTTTTTGTCGTTGAAATTGTTGCGAAATTGCCTACCCAAAGGTTGTAGGGCTTATCGGTTAAAAATAAATATTTAGATTTTTGATAATATTTTTTTAAACATTTTTTGAGTATCAAAGTCCATTTTAGGCATTTCCACGAAATATTCATTCATTTATCCTTCGTTTATATCGAAAATAATTCGAATAATGACAATGACTTTGGAAAAATTACGCAATTTCCACACATAATTACGCTTACTTTGACCATGACGGCAAATTTTCTACGTATTTCGTCCCAATTATGGAAATTCGCAGAAAATTTAAGAATGTAGAACAATTACAAGATTTGAAAAAAAATCATAAAAATTCGACCAAAAAATTCAATTAATTGTAGAACAAAACTTTTGACCAGATCCGTATTTATTCGAAAATCCTAGGCACAATTTCACGAAGGCCCTTTTTAAGCTGCTAAAATTGAAATTATTGGAGGGACATCTATCTTTTAACATTCATCGATAATGTTAGTTGCTGAAACGCCTATATGTGAAGCCACACTTACTGTCAGTTCGACAAATCAAATTCATCAATCATTACCAGATGATTGATTAATTCGATTTTCTGTAGATCATTTTTATTGGAATTTTATATTTTGCGTTGTGAAAATAATTTGTTTGAAGAATAAATTGATAATGTGATGGAGAAATAAATAAATAATTACATCATGAGAAAAAGAGTCAGTCTAGTAGATTTCCATCGTTTTCCTCCATTAAAATGTGTTATAAACAAGATTAAAAATTTGCCGAAAAATCAACAATTCTAATCTTGAATAATCTATTCTAATAAAATTTTATTATAGTTGAATTAGGCGAAACTACTGTAATTATTTTCAATTAATTTTATAAACAAATTAATCATAATGCTTAGATTCAATAAATATTTTTCAATGATTATCGCCAAATTGTAAATTATTTCTATTTACGACAAATTATCAATGAGAGCCGACCTTATTCATAAAAAGGTCCTGCTAGAGTGTTTCATTGAAATGATCCGAAAAATTTTAGTTGATAATTTCCAACTAATTTTACTCAGTTTTATACTGAAAACAAATTTGGGAAGTGTAATTAAATTTTTCGACAAATTTCTCTATATTTATTATAAAGTTTCAAAAATGATGGCTAGCGAAAAAGTATTATGTTGCTTAATAACGAGAAATGATGGCTAACGAAAAAGTATGTTTCATCTTGAATCCCGTCAAGGTCATACAGATTCACTCGCCTCGCTATAAAAGTTTGACTTCAAAATTATTTTCGAAAATTTGAAATTATAATTGGAGGAAAATTTAGTAAAAAAAATCGGGTTTTTGTGTTGAATGATGGTTGATCTCTCGCTTGATTCCAGGGCCTGACTGGCAAATTGGCCTTCGCTATTGTGGCAGCAGCTTTTGGTTCTTCATTCCAACATGGTTACAACACCGGTGTCATCAACAATCCCCAAAATGTAAGAAAAACATTAAATTCGACATAAATCAATTTTAATCGATTTTTTTTGTATTGATAGATTTTGGAAACATGGATGTCGGACGTTATCCGTAATCGTACTGGAACAATTCCGGAACGTCAAACAATCACAATTCTATGGTCAATTGCTGTGGCAATTTTTTGCGTTGGCGGTATGATCGGTGGTGCAATTACCGGCTTTATTGCCGATACATTCGGCCGTAAAGGTGGTCTATTATTCAACAATATATTAGTTTTATTGACTGTACTATTGGAAGGTTTCTCGAAATTGGCTAGTTCATATGAAATGTTGATTTTGGGTCGATTTATAATCGGTATTAATTCCGGTTTAAATGCCGGATTAGTACCAATGTATCTATCAGAAATATCACCAATGAATTTACGTGGTGCTGTTGGTACTGTTTATCAATTAGTTATAACAATATCGATATTAATATCGCAAATATTGAGTTTAAATAATTTATTAGGCAATAATGAACATTGGCCTGTATTATTTGCAATGACAGCTGTACCAGCAATATTTCAAATTTTAACATTACCATTTTGTCCAGAATCACCAAAACATTTATTAGCTAAAGGTAATGAATTGAATGCCCAAAAAGCTCTATCATGGTTCAGAGGTTCATTAGCTGTTAATGATGAAATGGATGCAATGAAACAGGAAAATGATGCCGTCAAATCATTACCGAAAGTCACCGTAAAGGAGTTGATAACGAATAATACCTTAAGGATACCGTTAATTATAGCATTGACTGTTATGATTGCCCAACAACTCAGCGGAATTAATGCCGTACGATTATTTCTTATAAAAATTCGAAATTTTTTGTTTAAATTTGTGTGATTTCAGGTGATGTTCTTCTCGACGAAAATCTTCGAAATGGCCGGATTAAAGGGCGATGAGGCAACCTATGCCACATTAGGCATGGGCGTGATTAATGTTGCTATGACTTTTGTTTCGTTGATTTTGGTGGAGAAAGCCGGCCGAAAACAACTCTTATTAATCGGTTTCAGTGGAATGACTATTGTTACATTACTATTATCGATTTTCCTCTACTTAACAGTACGACAATCAATTTTATTTTATCAATTCAAATAATTGTTATTTTGTTTTTAGCATTTGGGGAAAGCTATCAGCGTTTTTTGTATAATTTTCGTTTTGGCTTATGTTATAATGTTCGCAATTGGGCCCGGTTCAATTCCATGGTTTTTAGTTTCGGAATTATTCAATCAATCAGCAAGAACTACAGCAGCCTCTTTAGCTGTCAGTATAAATTGGACTGCAAACTTTTTGGTCGGATTATTATTCTTACCGTTAGAGGTAATTTAAATTTCTACAATAATTCTCATAAATAACAATAATAATCTTGTAATTTCAGTCTATAATGCATGCCAGCGTTTTTGTTATATTCGTCGTATTAGATCTATTATTTTGCATATTTATATGGAAAAAAGTGCCAGAAACAAAAAATAAAACAGTTGAAGAAATATCAGCTTTGTTCCGACAACAGTCATACCAATAGAAGACTGAAAAAGGCTGCAATATTTCTAACATCGCTTCAGATTTATTGTAAATAACAAAATTATCAAATCGACTGAAGATATGCATCTGATGGGAAATCATAACAACAATAATGGAATTATTTTTGGAATACATTCATAATATTAAGATATTTATTGATAATTGATAGAATTTATATAATTTTAGTGCTCTCTGTCTCATTATTTTAGTTTTATTTTAAACGATGATATTTTTATTGTATTCGTGTTATCAATCAAGATCGCATTAGTTTTATTTCAGATCCAAATTTCGATTTTAATCAAAAAAATTAACCAATATTGTAAATTAAATGTGAAATATGTAACGAAATATATGTCAGTGTTGTTCTATTAATTGGCCAAAAAAAAATTACTAATTCTCCACAATTTATTGATTTTTGAAAATCAGTGGAAATTTTTAATAATTTGTTTCACTCAATCATAGTAAAATTACCTGAATATTCAATTTCGGACAGAATTTGATGAAATTGTCTATTTTATTTGAATAAAATTTATGTTTTTTAATCGTTATTTATTATCAAATAACACAGTAAATCTTCGATATAATGAACCCATATTTTAACGAGTTTTAGACTTAATGTAGTAAGTGTAAATTTATCGGTGGTATACTTGAAGAGAATCCGGGGATTAATTCGCGGATTTATAATCCATACATCACACATCCGTAAATAATGTACACGGCCACCTTCGATAATCTTTCAATTAATCACCAATTATTCTAATTATAATCTGAATCAGGATCGAGATTTTGATTCGTATTGTTTTGAATAAAAAACGGTCGATTTTTGGGCAATTTGCGTATCAAAATCGCTGAAAATAGCCGAATTAGAATTTGCATATCATAATTATCAGATCAGAAGATTTGATTTCGATTTGTTGTTCTTTCCTAGCCTTGTCTCTAGAGATTGAAACCGACGAAAGTTGGTAATAAATTTTTCATATATTTAATTGAAGCATAAATTAAGAGCTTGAAGAATGAGATGATCGAAATTTACATAAAATTGAGTAGCTTTCGATCAATTCAGATATCGAAATTGAATGAATGAAATTTGAAATAAAAATTTTTTTCCCTCCAAATTTGCATGAGAAAATTGCCAATTTTATTACCGAATCGATTCAAAATCACTGCTTTATGAAAAAATAATGAAAAATAAGAAAAAACAATTCTCTAGAATTTTCAGAAAAAAATCTCTCTATCGATCCAGCTGCTAAATTTTCCAAATTGTAGAGAAAAATTTGTTGGAGAAGGAATTGAGATCGAGACTTTCGTAGAATATTAAAAATACTCCAACTCTCCAGATTCATATTAGAAGGCTGATATAATAACAATGAGGCATAGAAATATGGTTTATAATAATTCAACATTTTAATTATTATTACATTGAATCCTGCTATAAACTTTACGTCATTTCCTCCAAGCAAATCCAGAACTCAAGGTGAATAATTACGCAACTATCGAAAATCATATTTGTTATTAATCTATTTAAACAATCAAACTTTCTTATCTTAGAATAAATCATTATTAATAAAAATTCTTCTACTTTCACCAATAATCATTACATCTACTAATAACTTTGGTGAAATTGTCAACATTTCGGAATTACCAGAGAAGAGAAAAAGAGAAGGTCATTCTGTTGTTCGAAACTAGTTTTTGAATATAATAACAAAAGATAAGTCAAGGATCTAATTATCGAATATTATTGATAAATTTTTAATTAGCTAGTTTTCGATTTTTTTCGTCTTTTTCAGTATAGATCGCAAATGAGTAATGGATTTTTCATCAAACAAGTTTAGTTCTAAATTAAAGCTTGTCCGACTCACACATGATCCAAGAAGAATAGACAGGAATAATGGGAAGAGAAATGTGTGTTAAAATAACGATATTATTAATGATTAGTTTAGAAAATTGTTGTTCTTTCACACAAAACAAATATCCTAAATGTTGTGATAGTGATAATGTTTTATTAATTGATAATAATAATAATAATAATAGTTGTATTGAAACAAATCAAATATCTCGTTTACAAATAGCTACAATTAATCAAAATTCTAGTGAATATTGTGTCGATATTATAAATAATCAATTTGTTATATTTCAAATTGATAATTTCGCTTCAAATCGTACAATTCAAGTGGACACAATTCCGAAATGTTGTCCATTAAATTATTATTATAATTCAACTAAACATTCATGCGGATATTCCGGATATTTACCGGATCTATTTCACGGATATTACCTAAAAATTGGTCTACCAAATTGTAAAATTATCAATGATCTAATCATCGATTCGAATATAACAATTGGTAATTTGGATAATTTAGAAAAAATGTATGGTCACGATCAATATTGTATTGATCATAATTGGGAAAATCAAATCAGAATATTGAGAATTTGCGAGCCAAATTACGATGTTTGTAAAAGGAAAAAGTGCCTAATTAAATGTTGTCCCGATGGACAAAGTTTTATTAATGGGTCAAATTGTCGGGATACGTTCATCAATGGAATTGAATTGGGCAGTTTTACGAATGTCGACGAAATTGATGGTAAATTTCTATTCATAATCATTTCTAAATTTTCCTTGATTTTATCATCATTATTATTATTATTATTATTATTATTGTTATGATATCAAAATGAAATTTATGCTAAAATATGTAATTTTCATGCATTTATACACCATATCAAGGATTCCATATGAAATATGGGAAAATGGGAACAATTGCGGATCGGTTATTAAACCCAAATTATACCAATAATTATTCATTGTAACTTGAAGTTTAGATTCGAAAATCTGCACACAACTCTAATAATGATAATAATAAGTCGTACTGATTTCTAATTGCAATAAAGATGGGTTTTGGAGGAAATATTAGTGTATCATCAACGTTATATCTACAGCTCCATCTCTACTGTGATTAAAATTGTCAAATTTCGTTCGTATAAATTCGAAGAATTTCGATTTTCAGCTGGATTTTCGAGCCGAAAAGTCTATATTTTGTAGTTCTTCCCTCAATTCGGATATTTGACCTATCATCTAACCAGAATAGAAGTCTTAACAACTCACTTATAATAAAATAATACCTCATAAATATTTTGAATTAATTCTAAAATTAGTTCGAAAATATTTAATTTATTATACTTTTCCCCGATTGAGAAAATTTCAAATAATGATTCAGATTTTCAAAATA